>JAIFAC010000265.1:25000-133964 GCA_026545765.1 Plantago major | reverse complement strand
CGATTAATTGGTCGATTACATCGCTGCGGGATGATCTTTGATACATCTCATCATAGGTTTAGTTCTAGTAGGATCAATATCAGTGATTTGAATGTGAATCACTAAGATTAAGATTTGATACTCTTCGATGTATGAGACATCGACATATGGGAAATGTCATGAATATCGACACTTTTTGACGTTAGAGATATCTGGAACTTGCATTTGATCTTATTTTGAGATACCTCTTCATGATGAAGGTTCTCGATAACTGTTCCATTTACGGAAAACTTCATGGAAATTCCTCATCATATGCGTGAGTCGTCTTATTGTTACTAGGCATATCAAGCTTTTCTCGTCGAGTCGTCCTCACTTTCCATAATGATGTTTCTCCTTTACGAGGATTCTTCTTTAGAATCCCTCGGTAATAGTTCTTTGAACCTTTACGAGTTCATCATTAGGAGGTGTTTTCTTATTTTCTTCATAGAATCTGACATGAATTGATTCTTGATTTTCTTTGTTCTTTTATTTGTAAACTTGTGTAGGCTTTGCTATTTGTGGAATAACGAAAATACACCTTCATCGCCTTTGGTTGAAATGTTCTCGGATAATCTTTTCCATTGTTTAGAACAAAACATTTCTGACCAAATACTCTCGGATGTTTGGTATTAGAGTCTGACCAAGATTTCATAGGGGTCTTGTTATGGTGTTTGTTTATCAAACATACATTACGAGTGTAGCAAAATTTGTGTTTCTTGACCCAATAAATTTCACTTATTTGATGTCTAGCATTGTCCTTGACTTCTTTAAGGGTTCTGTTTTTCCTTTCTGCAACACCATTTTGTTGAGGTGTTCTTCTGAGAGGAAAGTTGGTGTTGTATACCTTTGCGGTCTGAAACTCCTTTATGTCTTGGTTGACAAACTTAGTATCATAGTGCATTACGATTCGGAATACCTTGTCATTTTCATGACTTGAAGCTTTTTGACAAGTTTGGTATCTCCACTGGCATCATTTGTGCTTGAAAGATAACCCAGTGAATCTTGAGAATTCATCTATAACAACGGACCATACTTCTTTCTGCATAACTAATTCTGAGATGATTCAAAAGATCCATGTGTAATAGTTGCGTTGGTCTATTTCTTAGAGTGTCGATTTTGGACTTGAAAGAGATCTTAGATTGTTTCCCATCGGCGTGAGCAGATACCATCCTTTACGAAAGATGTTACGGAAGGCCGACCACTAACTCTTTCTTGCTTGAGTCTGTTGAGTTTTGAAGTTAGTGACTCATTCTTTTGTGCCATAACGGTGCTCTTATTGTGACAGATTGACTCACCATGAGACATTCTTGATTGTGGCGGATGTGATCAACATAAAAAGCGCCTTTTAGCCGACCGACTAAGGTATGCTTTGACTCATTATCAATTAGTTTGCGATTTAGCTTTGAATTTTATAGTAAAACCACTTATATGCAATGGCTCATACTAAATAGATTATATTCAAATCCTTAACATGTAATCGTCGATTGGTTATTAAAGTCCCCAATTTAGCGTTGCGAATCGAGAGAGGATTTAATTCTCCTCCATCAAATCGATATCTGGTCTGTGTTGCAAGCTTTATGTCGACAGTTGCTTTATCTCTGTGTGCTTTCGCATCCACTATCAAATAGCCATTGTGCTTTAGTCCGAGGCATTACGCACCTGACGAAGCAGGAGATTAGGTTCTCATAACTTTGATGGGCAAATCGAATTAAAAGATCTTCGGTGGAATCCATTTTGAATGAATTTCTTTGAAGTATTCTTTTGTCAGCGAACATAAGGAATTCTATTTGAATGAATGTTATCATTAGTAAAATTATATCTTCCTTGGTGTGTTCTAGGTGCTCCATATGATGCTTTCGATACTGTCGGGTTTACGAGTTTGCTTTCGACAAACTTAGCTTTCCTTGATTTCTTCTAGCACAGCATTGATTTTCGATGGCTTGATTTAACTTCCACTTGATAATTGCTTTGAGCAATTCTAGCTTTCGACCATCGTTCTTGCTCCTGCTTGTACTTTCGTGAGCAAGTTGTTTCCGATGCCTTTGTAGCAATCGTTTGAGCACTTGAAGCTATCGAGATCTTTCTCGTGACTTTACTAGTCTCTGGTTGGTCGATTTCTTTCGAGAAAAAGTGACATGGGAGAATTTGCGGCTCTGCAATTCTACCTTTTGAGACATAACCTTGTGGGTGTTTACACTTTTCGGTGTTGTGTTTCTTTTCGATGCCAGCAGTTTTGTTTTTAACTTGTTTTCCCACAAAGGTTTAGTATATTGCCTTTCCTTTGTCGACAATCTTTGTCTTCTCACCGATACTATAGATTGCATGGAGCAGTCTTCTTGAGTACTTGAATGTTCTTCTCTCCTTACTCTTATTGAGTGATAGAACAATCATGCGTGTATTGATAGTCCTTTCTTTTGAAGGATCTCTTAAGTAAATGTACTTGATAAGAGTGTCAAGCTTTGACATAAGATTGAAAAGATAATTCTTTCTTCTTGAGTTCCTTGTTCTCGAAAGAAGATCTTCATATTTCTTTTGTAATTGACCATTGCTTCTTTATGTGACTTTTAGGTCTCGGATATCGAGCTTTGAGAGATGCATTTTGACATCCTTTCTCTCGATACTTTAACTAATTGAAATTTTCCTTTGCGAGAATTCTTTTCTTCTTGAGTTTCGGCTCTAGCTTCGGATCATTAGAAATTCTCTTTCATAGATGTAAAGTTCTTTCTGAGATTTTCTAGATTTTTTATTTCCTCTTCATCACTTTCATAAGTATAACAGAAGTATGTATTACCTCATCGGCCGTAAAAGTTTTCTATGTTGGAGATATACGGATAGTCGATTTGACAACTCACACATTTCATTCTTCTTGAGGCGAAGTCGATTATATCATGAGTAACTCCACATAATTACGGTGATGGTAAGGTTGAGTCATCTGAATTGTCATCTTGAGTCATCTCAGCGTCTGAGCATCGATTGAATTTGGATTTTCTTTCTTTCTTGATTAACAAAGCTTTACGGCTTCTTGAAGATTCTCCTATCTTTCTTGTCACTGTCCTTAGTTTGTTGAGGCGGGACAATCCTTCTTGAAGTGGCGGTTACGACAATAGAAACATATCTCGTTTCAATTTACCTTCCTCGATTACATGATGCTTTACAAATTTGGCTTAAATGAGCTTTGCATATTTTGTCTTGGTGATAGTTTGAAACTAGATGCTTTTGACTTCTCTTTGGCTTTCCTTCTTTCAATTTCTCGTGATATATTTGCTCATTTGCTTTGCAAGAGCATCCTCGATTCTTCCTTGCTTTTCTTCTTTTGGAAGTTCCATGAGTGACTAGAACAACGTTTTGCAACTTTTAGGTTGTTTGTTCCTTTGAGTTGTCTCATAATCAGATGTGCAAGATGAGAAAAGTTCCTTGGAGTGATATTTGGCATTCCTTGGTTAAAATAAAAGAATTTGGTATGCTCCAGGTTGTGGTTAAGACTTGACAATAGTCTTAATCTTTTACAGGAGTATCTGTTCTTTCCCAAAGGCGCCATATCACTCATGAGAGTGATCATCTGAAATCAAGTTCTTCGAGTTTGGTGGGTCCTTGTTTGAAATTTTGAAATTTGACTTGAGAACTTCAAACTTGTTTTCTTTGGTTTTCTCGATTAAACCTGATTTCAATCGGTTGCAAGCAACTTCGCGTTTAGCACCCCACAGACCTTTGTATGTGCTCGGTGTCGATCGATGATGATATTCTGAGCTTGACCATCAGACGATTTCTCTTGGCATCTTAGATGTCGAGTTCTCTGAGCTTTGGTTCGTAAATGACTTGACTTGTAGATCTCCCACTTGTTGGCCTTCGGTTTGTGAAGATCCTTCGCTTTGATCTATGTCTCTACCATTAGAAACCTCCATGCCTTTTGAGTTGTTGAATGACTATTGGGCCATTCTTTATCACTTGATCATTTAAATCACTTATGGCTGAGGTGGAGCATCATGTTATTTTCCATTTCTCGTAATTCTGGTTTGAGAATGGGTGCATCACTTTCGAGACATACACACTTAACACACAAATTAAATAGTCCTTGAAAATGGACAAAGTTCCTTCACTATCTGGGATCTAGGTTGAGTCTTGAAGGCATGAACCTCTTGCTGATACCACTTGTTGGTCAGGATAACTAGTAAAAAAGTAGAGGGGTGAATAGTCTTTTAAAACTTTTGTCGATAAAAACTATTTCTCGATATCGAGCAGATATCGATACTTAAAATCGAGCCTTGGAAGACTTAATAAAGATAAGTGCGAAGCAGTTAAAGTGTGTGCGTGTGTTCTTTGAAATGTAAATCTGAAGGTAAATAACAGCAAGTATAGTGGTATCTGGAGGTGGCGTAATCCTCCACTAATCCACTTGATCTGCGAGACCTAGAATTCACTAGACAGATAATTGAGTTCACCTTACAATAATCTATTCTAAGATTCCTTTTAAACAAATGGTTCCACGAATGTTCCCCTGAGTTGTTCCAACTTTCTCGAAGTACTTCTTTCGAAACCTTTTGAGTTATTCTTGACTAAGTACTTATCTTCGATAACTTGGAGTTATTCAGTTTCCAATCAGTACTTCTATCTCGTAACCTTGGAGTTATTCACGATTTTTCAAACTAAGTACTTCACGTACTCCACTTGATTATGGTGTTGGTTTTGGTTTGAGTTGTCGGATGAGCTTCCTTAATAACATTGATTATTCGGATAGCTCTGTGAATCAATATACTTAATACACTTTTCAATGTATGGTATCTTGTTCTTTTTATTGACAAGTCTTAGATAAATGTTGAAGAATGAATCTCGGATACTTGATCTTCGTTTCAACTCTTTCCACAGATAAATTTGCTTGTTTAGGATCGGACACTTAGAATTTCGGTGTTACTCGAGATCAAAAGCTTTGGTGCATGACGAAGCTTTGAGGATAAGTAAGTTGCTTTGAGAGAGTAAGATGTTGATGTTTTCAAGATGTGTCGTGTGTCTCTTCAAGCGGTCTAAGTGTTGATATTTATAGATGAATTTGAGTCCGTTTGAATAGTATCCGTTGCTCAAATTCAAACTATTGATATATGTGTATAATCTTGTAGCATGTTTTGTTTCTTCTTGAAGCAATAGTTGCTTTTATTGACATCTATGTCAGGTGCATTAAATCATTGTCTTATACTTTTGTCTGTCTTGTGAACTATGCTTTGTATCGAGACCGGTGTTATACGATTCTTTGCGTCCTTATCTTGATCTTGGATACCACTACTTATTGAAACAACTTTGTTTGCAATATATATATTTCTTTTGAAATGTGGTTAATGCTCGAGGTATCGAGAATAGATATGTCATGGACACTTTCCTTGTTTTCGGATAGGCCTCTTATTTCTCGGATATCTCTTGTGACACAGTTTGTTTAAAACTATTCGTGTCTTGAAGATGTCGCTAAGATATCGAAAAAGCGATTCGATAATCTTATGCGGTTTCTTGAGTCTTGATGTCGTTGAGCTTGTTACCTTGGATGTCTTCTTCTTGGTCTTCTCTTCATAAAACAAAATTACATTTTGAGACCTAACATCCTATCTGAATTAGCTAGACTATCATACTTAGTGAGTTTTCTCTTTTCTGATGTTCACGTGAACGAAGTACTAATCACCTGAGAGACTAAGATAAGTCGTCATTCTTGATCAAAATCTAAGCAGATATTTCTAACATAATATCTAACAAATTTCCCGACAAATTTCCCAGGTTAGAATTGGCGGTGATGCAAAGCAGTTGGAACTTCAGCGTGTATGGCGATTCAAGTTGGTAGTTAACTAATTATCTGGTGAATATGATGTCGAAAAGATGAAATTTCGCCATATATCGACTATCTAGAAGAATGATTGCATGGCTCGGTGGTGTGACAATCAAGCATATTTCGAGAAGAGAAAATGGGCAGGCTGATGCTCTAGCTAAACTCGCCTCTACTCTTGCAATGCCAGGGAGAAGTTCTGATGTCTGATGTCAGCTGGGTCGTCCCTCCCATTTTGAAGATGATGATATGATCGGTAGAAAACAACCATGCCGTAGAAGTATATGAAATTGAGAAAGAAGATTGGCGTTAGTGCGTTGTGGACTATTTAAAGTATGATAAATTGACCAACGAACCTCGGCGAAGATCAGAAATCAGGCGTTGGGCAACATGCTTCATATACTACAATGAGATGCTTTATCGACGCTCCTTGACGAAGTCTTCTGCGTTAGCAGGTGAGGAGGAAGCTATCTGACAATGGAGGAAGCACATTAGTGATGCGTGGTGCGCATCAATCGGCGAAATTACATTTGAATTAATAGGATGGGTTACTATTGGCTACTATGGTCGAGGATTGCATGGATTACGCTAGAAGATGCCAGCGTGCGGTTCATGCTATCTTCATTCACGACCACGAGCCTTTACATCCATTGTTGCCTCCGGCCCTTTGATTCATGGGGAATGGACATTGTGGGTCGATAGCGAAGTCCTCTGGTGGACATCAATACATACTAGCGACACGGATTACTTCTCTAAATGGGAAGCTGTGCCTTTGAAAGAAGTAAAGAAAGAATGTCACTAACTTCATTCGTTCGAACATCATTTATCGCTATGGGTTCCTCGATGCATAATCACAAACAATGGGAAGCCATTTTGTAACAATGTGATTAATATTTGTATGACAATTTGACTTCAAAGGAAATCATTAATGTACTATCGCGGCGATAAATGGCCTCATGGAAGCCTTGACAAGACATTGTGCAACTTCTTTGAAGAAGGTAGTGGCAAAGTCGAAAAGGTGGCATGAAAGAATTGGAGAAGTCTTGTGGGCTAGGAAAACACTGCAGGACTCTACTGATCCACCCTTACGCATTGGTACATGATGTGAAATTGTTCTTCCTTTAGAGCGTCAAATTCCATCTCTAAGGATCATGATTCAAGAAGAGCTCACTAAGGAAGAAAATGCTGCCTCATTTGGAAGAGTTGGAATCATTGGATGAGAAGAGGTTGGAAGCCCGACAAAGGCTCGAATGTTATCAAGCACACATCTAGAGCATTGACAAAAGAGTTCGCATTCGTTCCTTTCAAGTAGGAGATCTTGTACTTCTTTGGAGAAGACGATTATCATGACTCACAAAGCGGAAACAAGTTCACGCCCAGTGGGGCCAGACGTATGTTATCAAAGAAGCATATACCAGCTCATAAACTTAGAAGTGATGATGGGTTGAAATTGGCCCCATCGATGGAAAGTTCTTGAGCGGTACTACCGTTATATGTATGTATAAAAAATCGAGAGCCCTCAAAACAAAGCATGGGTGCTTAGATTAGCAAAAAAAATAATGATAATTGCAGGAGCCCTCAAAACAAAGCGGGGGTGTAGACTAGCAAAAAAAATCGAGCCCTCAAAACAAAATGGGGTGCTTAGATTAGAATGCTTGACCAGCGTGAGCATAAAGCTATGACGGTGACCACTAATGGCATGACACGTGGCTAAACTGTTAACTCGCATCACCTCATCTAAGGTGGCTAAGTAATAGATGTTCTTGACCCGTATGAGCTTAAACTGCGAAAGGTAACCACGATGGCATGACACGTGGTTAAGCATTAACTTCGCCTCACCTCGTGTAAGGTGGCTAAGTAATAGATACCCATGGCCGCATGAGTATAAGCGTATCGCCCCCCTCCATTCCCATTATCTTTAATGGAGTTCGATGAACTACGTTTTGACTTGATCCTCTTTAAGAGGTACGTAGGCAGCTTAGTTTATTCTAAGTTCATTCATAAATGTGATAAGAATGATTCTTTTTGTCAAGAATGATGTTATACTTTGCATGACATACTTCTTTTTGTCATAAATGTGATAAGAATGCTGGTTTCTGCTGTTCTCGATTCCTCTCCCTTGTTCTCGATTCCTCTCCCTTTGCCTAAAAGTAATTAATTATGGACTAAGTCATTAATTCTTCAATTTGAAATTCTTGAACTAAATTGAACTGAATTGAATTGTAGTATAATATACTCCCTCAATTTCAAAGATAACTTGCTATTTGATTTTTGCACAATTTTTAAGAAGTTGGAGTAAAAAATGGTTTATATAGATAAAGTAATAAGTGTATAGTAAAAAGTAAGAAAGAGAATTGATAAAGTATGAAAGAGAGTGATTAAAATATTAATAATGGGGATAGTAGGTTTTCATAAAGGAAATAGAAAGTTTTAATGGAGCATAAAATGGAAAAATGGAAAGTTTAATGGAATGAAGGAGTATAACTAAAATTTGAATTAGTGAAGCTGAATTGAATGAATTTTAGGTTGAAGAGAATATATCTAACTAAGTCCTAATTAGACCATCAAACATACGATCTATAATGAGCACAGTATAAAAATCCAGTCATTGATAAATGTTGCTACTTGTAAGATTCAGTCGAAGTCTCTTGGACTATTCACAAACAAGTCGAGGGCATTTGTAGACGAACGAAATTCGTATACTCTAAATTGACATTTAAAGATATATATTAGAAAATAAAATACAATTTTCTAGCATTTTTGGAATTTTACTAAATTAAATTTTAAAATAAAATTGCTAGATCATTTTCTAATATATAAATTTAAATTAAATTAATACATGGAAGACATGGAAGTAAATCGTATAAATTGAAATTACGTGTGAATAAATTAGGCTAGGCTATATGTGATGTACTGGGCTATATGTGAATGAATGGACTAGGCTATATGTGAACGAGTCTCCTACATATATAAAAAAGATTCTCTTCTAAACATTATAAATAGAAGAGCAACCCCATTCATTTTCCCCACGCAAAAAGAGAAGAGACACCAGAAGTTCCACAACAAGATCACAAGTTCCAGACAAGCAAATCCTCTCATCCTTCTCTCGAATCCGCCTTGAAGTTGACAAGCACTCGAAGTTCATCCGGAATCGAGAGAAATGCCGTTTGATCGAAGAAGCCCTGCGCACTTGGAAAAACATTATTGGAAGATCAATGATTTGCGAAGGAAGATCAAATCAAGCGAGTCAAAGCCGATCGACCTTCTTGAAGTTCTTCGCGATAGATGTGTTAGATCGAGATCAAGCTCAAAAGCCCTTGGAGAAACGTTTCCTGTCGGTCAAACTTCCTCTAAAGAAGATCAAAGGCTAAATCCTGCGACGATCTAGAAGCGTTTCTTCGTGGAGTTCATGAAATACCCAAGAAGTTCGTCATCGCTCGCCTTAAAACACTCTCAAGTTCACGATTGATCAAGATCAAGCGAAGCCCTCACATCGGCGTTTATGGCGACTTTGAAGTCATAAGCGAAAAATTTGAAGATCGAGTTAGCGCTTTAGAAGACTAGAATCGGCGGATTAGGTGAAAATTGTACGCCGCATTCATTAGATAAATAAAATTATAATTTGAGCAACTTTAGTTGCCACGATTTTAACGCATACATGGGACATCTCTACCTCTCATCTCTAGTGAAGCACTATGCCTCTAGGAAGGCGATCAACTCTTCTCAAACATCGGATGAAGCCTTGATCGAGGTCTTTGAAGACCCGCAAACCATAGCTATCAAAGTACATATGAAGCGCTAGCTCTGACTCCACAAAGAGATGGAGAAGAAACATCGATGATGATGACAGCGGGTCTTTGCCATCATCTCCTAAAAAGAGAAGTTCCTCTTCACCTCCCAGCGGTGAATAATCACGCACTTGACCAAATGGTGTTAGCTTTGACAAAATCCATGGAATTTCTTATGAAGCATACCGAGAACAAGACCTCAAGATTGCAAAGCTTATGGAGCGAGAATCCACACGAGAAGATTTTGAGCAAGAAGCAATTTGAAACTAGCAAGGTGGGAGGAAAGCGCCATGTGGTGTATGAGGAACCATCATCGCTAAGCCGATATCAAAACGAGGAGATATGTCATTCAACTCGGTGGAATGATCGGCCGATCGATTGAAGGAATTCATCGGGAGCTACGAAGAGAGTCTTGATGAAGGTTCCAAATCATCCTTCACTTATAGCAAGCCATACACGAAGATTGACAATGCGAGAATGCGGTGGATATGATCAACCCCTAAGTTTGACAATTCGATGGCAAAGGAAGTCATGACAACACATCACACATTTTGTTGAGATATGCAACAATCTTTGGGACCTATGACGATCATGTGGTGAAGCAGTTTGTTCGCTCAATGAAGAACAATGCTAATGAAAAAAAAAAAGTTTCTAAATATAAACGGATTATTTGGAAAAAAAATTTAAAAAAAATATGTAAAATGGCCTGTTACAACGGCCATTTCTTCAAATAATTCGGTTATAACAGGCCATTTGGCCCTTTCTTTATTTTATTTTAATTTTTTAAATAATTAATACTCCTCGTCAAATTTCATCTTTCCATTTGACTTTTTACAATCGGCAGATTACTTTAAGTTTAATTTAATTACATATAATACCTTGATGAATTTTGAAAATATATTATGAAAAATTGAAATGTAAATATTTAATAATATGAATTTCAATTTTTTACCAATATTTATGAGTAATTAGCAGACGAAGTTTATAGCGTTGACTAAAAAAGTCAAATAGGAATATGAAAGCTGGACGGAGGAGTATATATTTAGAAACATTTAATCTTTTCATTCTTCACAATAAAATTCGATTGTTGTTCAATAAATGCGTATTAATATTATTGTATTTGTATAAGAAACATTTTCTAAAAAATATTTTTTTTACATTTTTGATTTTTTTTATTGTTGTTATTTTGTGTTCAATCGTGCATGTTAATGTTTTTGTGTTTGTATAAAGTTATTTCAATTTTTCATTAATTTTATAAGATTTTTAATGAGTTAGGGTCATTTTAGCCAAATTACAAATATTTATTATTGCTTTTAAGCGGAAGCGGTGTTTTATTTTTGTACCAAGTGTTTGGGATTAAACGTACACTCGGTTTATAACTCACTAATTCTTTACCAATTGAACAATTTGATTCGTTACAATCAATATTCGAGGAACAAAATATAAATGGGTTTTGTTGTTTTCTAGAAAAATGAAAGGACATTAAACTGTCAAAAAAATAAAAAAATTGAATCCAAAAATATATTGAATAATATTTCGATTTTAAATTATACTCGTATATTACATACTAGAACTCGCGTAACATGCTACGCGTGTTTCTGCATTGTATTTTTACGTTTTCGTTTTTTTATTTAACGGTTCTTACATTTCCATTTCAAAACACTAAAAGTTGCTATTTTCCAACTACCTAACATTAAAAGCTCCACAAATAATCACAAGCTGAATCAAATAGAAGTATAGAACTTCTTTTTAAAAGAATTTTAAGATTTTATTCAAGTAAAAACCATAAGTCCATAACACAGTGCAACTATGAATACAAGTACACAACAAAGGTGACAAAATACACATCAACCACAAAGAAAGCCCAACCAAGAACAAAGCCATCCAGAAAAGCTAAAACTATAAGTCCTGAAATTCAACAAACAGGTGATCACACTTTTGCAAAAGAGAACGCCAGCTCTTGCCCTAGGTAACCTAAGGCGAATCCCAGCCGGATCTTACTTCCGGCGCCGCAGCCTTTGCTTTCTTTCTCCTGAGCGATGTCATCTGATACACGCCTTCAAAAACGTCCCAGATCTGTTGGTGATGGCCACAATTTAGACACAGACATGGATGGATCTGATGAAGAGATTTTGGATGATGAAACACCACCTGCAGCAAAACCAACATATGCAAATAAGGCTTCCGTCATGACAAAACCAAGAGACGTGAAAATTGATGACAACAAATATGCAGATTAACAGAAACGAATTAGGATTATTCCGCCAACCCCGGAAATTCCATTCAAACAGGTGGAGGTTGATAAAGAGTTCCATGATCTAATGATTGACTCTTGGAAAAACACAATTTTGATTAAGGTAATTGGAAAATCTTGGTTTTACCCTACCTTACTCAGCAAATTGGAAGCTATGTGGTCTTTACAAGGGCACTTCTTTGAACTCACAGACTTGGGATACAATTGTTACTGCCTGCGTGGTTTAAGTGAGGAAAAGAGAGTAATGATTCTGACAGAAGGTCCATGGCAGCTAGCAGGAAGCTTTTGTCAATCCGAACATGGGTTCTTAACTTTTGGGCAGATCAAGATAAAATTGAAACTACAATCACTTGGGTTAGGATCTTAAATCTCCCTATTGAGCTGTTTCGTGAATCTATGATACACTCCTTGGCTACTTGTATTGGCAAACTGCTTAAAATCGATGGGAACACTTTTAATGCGAAGAAAGGACGTTTTGCTCGTTTTTGCGTCGAGGTAGAAACTAGTAAGCCATTGGAATTAGGCCTATATATTTGTGGGAAAGTGTATCAGGTGGCCTATGAAAATATACCCTCTTTGTGTCATAGTTGTGGTAAGGTGGGACATACAATTGGAGAATGTCGCCCAAAACACATATGAGTTATACAACAGGGAGAAATCAGGAACAAAACTCTGGGTCTACACAAGCTGATCAGCAGATTATTGAGCAGACAGATGTTGAATCAGCTTGGCTGGTGGATAAGGCAAGAAATAAGGAGTTTGGGGACTGGATGTTGGTGAGCGGAGGAAGAAAAACCAGCAAAAACTAACGGAATGCACAAGGATCTCAGCAGAGGATAGCCTGGAAGTCTCAGGCAGCCTGCTGACCAACAAGACCAACCAAAGACCACCCACCTTTGTTACTGGACCAGGTCCAAATGATGCTGGAGGCCTAAGTGGTACTGGAGGAATTAATGACCGACCTGAATCCTCTAATCAGGTGGACCCCAGGTGCAAAACAGGGGTAAGCGAATCCGACCAAGGAGTCTAAATCCAAATTTGGCTGCAAGATCTAATCCTACTAGTAGAACTCCTCGACCTGGAATAGTTATAAGAGAGCCAAACCCAAGTAATAATCGATTCAGCTCTCTAGCAACTGAAACAGTAATAATCCATGGAGCATCCTCTCAACATGGAGAACCAGGAACCAATGGAGATCGACCCAGAGGACTTGGAAATAAATTTTCACAACAGGATGATGGTAGTCAATTGGATCCAAAATCCAGTGATACTAACCCAGTTCCACCAATTTCACGGGCAGCAAAGATAACACGAGCGACTCGAGGAGAGCAGGTAGTTCATGGCATGGAAATCCGTCGACAGTATGGGCAATCAAGTGGACACACACATCCTAATTTGGGAAGACAACCAGCGGACGGTTGGCAGAAAATTGCGGTGGCGAATAGGAGCAAGTTCGTCAGAACCTGTTGACATTAGAAGCCCTAATTTCACATGGACTAACAAGAGGGAAAATGGGTGGATCATTAAAGGCGCATTGATCGTGCCATGGCGAATAAAGTGGGTAGAAAGATTTCCAGAGAATGCCGTACTACATCTTCCCGAATCCATTCAGATCACCATCATATCCTTACTAATTGCTATGGACTAGAATCGAGCATTGAGAATCGACCGTTTAGATTCGAGGCTGCTTGGTTTACACATCCTGAGTGTGAACCTATCTTGAGAAATATTTGTTCCACAAGTAAGGATATCACTCAAGCAATTTCAAGAGTACCTGAGAAGATGCTCCCTTGGAATAGAGAACGGTTTGGAAATATCTTTTGTAGAAAGAAAAAATTCTTGGCCAGGTTAGCGGGAACCCAAAAAGCTCTGTCTGAACGGTTTAATGAGTTTTTACATAACTTAGAATTTAAGTTGATCCAGGAATATAACAAGATCCTACAGCAAGAAGAGATTTTTTGGTACTAAAAATCGAGAGTTCAATGGCTTGTGAATGGAGATCGAAACACCAAATTCTTTCATAAGTCTACACTTATGCGCAGAAGGAAGAATAAGATCCTAATGCTGAAAAATGATGGTGAATGGGTGAAATATGATGAAGCATTGCGAAATCATGAAACAGACTATTTTGCGGGGCTTTTTTCGAATGGGAATCCTGGTACTAGATCTGGCACAACATGTTTACTGGATATTTCCTCTTTCCAGGCTGTTCTGTCAGCTGAGAACAGGAATCAGCTGGAGAGTATTGTGGATATGAAGGAATTAAAAGATGTAGTTTGGGCAACACACCCTTTTAAAGTGCCAGGCCCTGATGGTTTACAAGCTGTATTTTATCAAAAGGGGTGGAACTGGATTGCTGAGTCGTTGTTGGATTTTATTCAAAAGGCATTTGCAGGCGTTCTTCAATCCTAGCATGTGTGAAGCTCACATTTGTCTCATTCAAAGGTACCTAATCCGTCTCTGATTTAGTAATTTACCCCATCTCACTATGTAATGTTCTCTATAAATTTGTTACTAAGTGTCTGACTATGCGATTGCGTAATTTTATGCCCTCCTTAATTGCCCCAACCCAAGCAAGCTTCATAAAGGGTGAGTACTCAGGATAATATATTTATGTTACAAAATTATTACATTCTCTGAGAGCTAAGAAGAAGAATAAGGTGTGTCGTATGATTATGAAACTTGACCTTGAGAAGGCCTACAATAAAGTCAATTGGGACTTTCTGGAAGAGACATTATATGCTTTTCAGTTTCCTGAGTCACTTTTTGATTTAGTAATGTTTTGCGTGCATAATCGTCAACTAAAATCCTATGGAATGGTGAACCACAAGATGCTTTTACACATTCATGTAGGGTGCGTCAAGGAGACCCATTATCCCCATATTTATCTGTCTTGTGTGGAGCCTATCTTATTTGATCCAGGAAGCCGTACAAAAGAAAATGGAGCCCCATATTGCCCTGTCGAGGTGGTCCAGCCCTATCTCATTTGTTTTTTGACGATTTGGTTCTAATGGGCAAGGCCACCATAGCTACAGCAAGAACAATCAATAGTGTTCTAACCAAATTCTATGGAACCTCAGGTTTAAAGCAATGGAAATCTAAGGTTTTCTTCTCAAAGTGTGGTGGTGCTGGTTTGAAGAGATCTATAAGTGGCGTCTTGGGGTTTGGTCAAACTACAAATCTAGGTAAATACCTAGGAATCCATCTAGCACATGGGCGAGTGGATAGAAGAGTATATGCAGATACTTTTGACCAAATTCTGGCTAGATTGAGTGGTTGGAAATATAGGTTTCTTTCACTAGCAGGGTGAGCAACTCTAATCAATCTTTTCTTCTTGATTCCAATTTATTCAATGCAATCAAGCTGTCTTGCTGAGCATGTGTGCAATAAACTGGATCGGATAAATAAATGATTTGTTATGGTCCACAGATATTGAAAAAAGAAATTACACCTAGTGGGTTGGCAGAAGGTAACTTTACCAAAATCGAAGGTTGATTAGGAATCAGTACAGCCAGAGAGAGTAATGAATCTTTATTAGCAAAATTGGCCTGGAAAATTCTACGAAAAGAAGATACAGTTTGGGGTAAGTTGGTTGAAGCAAAATACCTTAAACAGGGGGAGTTGTTGAACTGTTCTGCCAAACAGGGTGATAGCGCTACCTGGAAAGGAATAATTCGATGAGTCAATCTCATTAAACCTTTTCTGCATTGGAAGATAGGAAATGGGCGTAGTATTTCCTTTTGGTTTGATAATTGGCTGGGATCTGGATCACTTAGAGAGGAAGGAGTTCAAATAGTACCCGCAGAGTCAAATCTCTTACTACATGAAGTAATTGGAACCACTGGAGAGTGGCCACTGAATTCTTTACAATCCCAACTCCCACGGGAGGTTAAAGAGAAAATATTTGGGTTCCCAATTCATTTAGATGATACAACAGATAGCATACTGTGGAACGAAAGTGCAAATGGCCAATTTACTTGTCAATTGGCTTATAGAGCGATTAAAGAGACGTATGTAGACTCTCCTAGCGCAACAAACAACTGGACATGGCTATGGAAGTCCAAATTCAATAATAAGCTCAAACATTTCCTATGGATTGGTGTTCAAGAAAATTTAGCTACCAATCATTTACGAAAGCATAGGAAACTTACGGATTCTGGAGTGTGTCCAATCTGTTCGGCTCCAGATGAAACCGTAGATCACACTTTGCGCAATTGCCCAGCTGCCATAGCTGTATGGCGGGAGCTTCTTTCAGCAGCTCAACTACAAATTCTACTTTCCTTACTAGAAGATAGTTGGCTTGAAGAAAATATCATGAGATCCCAATTTTGTTGCTCGTTAACTCCAAGTGTAGCCTGGAAATGGATTTTCATGGCATCCATCTGGCATATCTGGAAATCAAGGAACACCTGGGTTTTCAAGAACAAGAGAGAAACAATTAATTCACTCCTTTTCCAAATTAAACAACTGAGCTCTGATTTGCAAACTCATTTCGCGGAACCTGGTTGGGTGAAATTGAACGTGGATGGTAGTCTCCTCACTGGAACTAATCGTGCCGGCATCGGAGGGGTGGTTAGGGACGGCGCTGGTGACCGGATCTGCTATGTCTACGGAATTGATGGCACTAAAATTGGGGATGGAGGAATCTTGGGAGAGAAGAGTACCATGAATTGAGGTTGATTAACAGTAGTCCAAATGGTGAAATGTGAACTGGAGCTGTCGGAAGAAGTTGAGAATATCAAGTCACTTGTTTTGGAGTGCAGGAAGCTTCTCCACCTACCTTGGAGTATGGAGTTAAATTGGATTAATAGGAAGCATAATTTAGTAGCGAATAAACTTGCTAAGCTAGCTAGCATTGATTGATCGGAAAGTCGCTTTGGGATATATCACGATCCAAGTTATCGCTTTCTTGAGTTTGATAAAGTCAGGGTATATGCTTTATTACAAAAAAAAAAAAAAATTCAACAAACAAAACACCAAGGCAAAAACCACAAGAGTCAACTTATAGAAAAACAACGTTCAGCCATATATCGCACCCAAGGAAAATATCTGAAACAAAGCTACGCTCAGATTAAATTTAGGACTCCTCTGGGGCTTATCTCCCAGTTTAGAAAATTGTAAGTTATCAGATGGCGTAATCTTACTATAAGAATCGTATTTTATTTTATACAGTGGGTCGAGCCTCGTAATTTATTTTGATTTCAATTTATGAGGCCCAAGTTTTGTTCAAACCCTAATCACTTTTATCAATTGACTTGCAGTTTGTTTTTCTCATCTTTCCTAAACACCTTCACCCACACGTTCATGATATGACCTTGTCATTGTGACCTTCAACCGTCCATCCACCATAAGCATCAAATTGTGCATACTTTCTCACCATCATCACCGTGCCATGATTGTTCAACAAATCATCATGACCACCGCATATATATGTCCTCCTTTGCCATAGCGAACATACATACATATGTATATATATATATGTATGTATATATATATATATATATATATATACACACAAAGCCCCGTTCCGCATTTAAAATCCTATCAAACGACCTCAATCTTGTCCTCGTTCGTCTCGTTAGAAACCTCTTAAGGTGTTGATCATCACTATATAAGCCTCAATCCGTAAAAGACTCCGGTTTTCTTCCTTTGTGGCGTAATACTCCTTGGTAGGCCTTCGTTCCTTTGCTTCTCCTTTATTTCTTACCGAAACATGACCATAGTTTCCGTATTCTTCATGCTGTAACGAACTCGTAGAATTTAGTTTGACGAAAAATGGTTTAGAATTGAAGTCTAAAAACACTGTCGAAGCCTGAAGTATCTAATCTGGATAGCTTCTTGTCACGGGATGAAACTTTGATTCGTAAGAACTCCTTGACCCGTGCGGCACTAGACTAGTTCGCCTCGAGACTAGCTAGTAAGCCTTCTAACCAAAGTGCTAAGTGTGTAAGAAGAGTAGTGTAGAGAGCTAGAAAGTTTGCAAAAATGCTTGAAAGTGTATTTGCTTGATGATCCAAATGGAATGGCCAAAGCCCTATATATACACAACCACCTCCCTTAAGAATGGTGGAGATCCTTCTACAAGGTTATCTTATCTACAAGCTTCTAGATTCTACTATATACATGAACATTCTAGAGAATGTTAATACTCCATGGACTTGGAAATATTCTAGAGAATCTTCCATTGACTTGGGTCTTGAAAATATCGGGCTTGGACCGCAAGAGAATTGGGCCATGACATTCTCCCCCACCTAAGTTGTTGCCGTCCTCGGCTCGACCTTAGCTCGATACTCGTTGATCATATGCCCGAATTTCCACAAGTGATCTTCATGCTCCCAGCCACTCTCATCATCGGGTAGTCCCTTCCATCGAACGAAGTATTCTGTGTAAGGCGGCACTCCTCTCCTTCGAATTTCTCGGTGGGAGATGATCTCTTCTACATCCTTGTCAAAGGAAGTGACGGCGGTCGTGGGTTGTCGACTTGATTGTCCTCGCTCCGGATTCTCCTTGTCTTCGTGATAAGGTTTGAGTTGGCTCACATGGAAGACCGGATGAATCTTAAGCTTCCGCGGTAACTCCAAGCGATATGAAACATTCTCCACCCGTCTTTCGATCGGGAACGACCCTTCGTACCTCCGAATCAGTCCCTTATGCACGGACCATAATGACTTGAATTGTTGGGGAAGCAACTTTACCATTACTTGGTCACCTTCTTTGAACTCCACCGCTCGCCTCTTGAGGTCTGCCCACTTCTTCATTTTCTTGGCGGCCTTGTCCAAAGATGCCCGTGCGAGATCGGCCTCCTCCTGCAAGGATTTGGAAAAAGTATACGCCGATGGGCTATGTCCCGAGTACCCCGTTGCTATGTTATGAGGAGTCATAGGTTGCCTTCTGGTAGCTAACTCAAAAGGACACCTCCCCGTAGATTCACTCTTCTGCAAATTGTATGAGGCGGCGGTGTCCAGCTTGTGATCCTTCTGATTAGCACTCACATAGTGACGAAGATATGGCTCCAGCAATGCATTGACCCGTTCGGTCTGCCCATCAGTTTGTGGGTGGAAACTGGTCGAGAATGCGAGTTGGAATGACAACTGAATAACTTTCGGACGAAAACTTCCCGATGAACCGTGGATCACGGTGCTCATGATTGTCTTTGGCACTCCCCGATGCTTCGACATGCTTGAGAATAACTTGGTGTACCCAGGTGTGGCGTGGAATGGTCTTGGGATGAAGGTACCATACTTGAGAACATCAGCGACCACAATAATGGTCCCATATCACTCCGACTTTGGCAAACCGTGATAAAATCCATTGAGATGCTCTCGAATGGATGTTACGAATGCCGTAGAGGTTGGAGCAATCCATTGGTGTTGTTGTTCAATCTTGTCTTGTTGGCAAACGAATAAGTGCGGATGTAAGCCTCGACGCCGTCCCTCATCTTTGGCGATAATAGGCGGCCTCCATCCATGCCATGGTGCGCTGTTTCCCGGATGTCACTTGGCTGCAGTCGTGACATTCCTTCAAAATGTCCTTAGACTCCCCACTTGAGCCTGAACAACCGATCTCCTTTGGTGAACAACAACTCGTCCCGGATCCAGAATCTCCCTGTCTTCCCTTTTCGTGCCAGCTCCCTTATGTTTTGGGCCACGGGATCCTTTTCTAAGCCTTCTCGTATGCGTTCCTTGAGGTTGGTCTCGGGTTGGCTAATGGCATCAAGATCCGCCCTCCGACTTAGAGCATCGGCTACACGATTTGTAACCCCCGGCTTGTACTCCAATGTGTAGTCGAACTCTACTAGAAACTCCTGCCACGTGCACCTTTGGTGTGAGTTTCTTACAGGTTTAAAGTAACTTGTGGTAACATTGTCCGTTCGGACCAAAAATCTACTCCCGAGAAGGTAGTGTCTCCATGTGCATAGACAATGCACGATCGCGGTCATTTCCTTCTCATGTACCGTGTATCGCCTCTCCGTGTCATTCAGCTTCCAGCTCTCATAAGCTATCGGTGTCTATCTTGCATCAGCACCCCTCCAATAGCAAAGTCGGATGCATCTGTTTAGACCTCGTACTACTTGGCATGATTCGGTAAGGCAAGTACCAGTTCCTCCATTACTGCGGCCTTGAGTCGCTCAAAGTCCTCTTGGCATGTCTTGTCCCATGCCCACATATGGTTCTTCTTCAAGAGATCAGTCAGTGGCGCGACAATGTTGGAGTACCCCTTGATGAACTTCCGATAGTAGTTGATCAACCCCAAGAATGAACGTAATTGAGACACATCCTTCGGGACATCCCAATCTTGAATAGCCTTCACCTTGGCTTTATCCATCGTAATTTGCCCCATCTTTATGTGATGGCGAGGAAGGACACTTCATTTTGGTGACGAGCACTTCTCCAACTTTGCATATAGCTCGTTCTCCATGAGGCTGAAACACCAACGAAGATGCTCCACATGGTCTTCAATGTGGGTGAGTACCTGATATCATCAAGATAGACTACCACAAACTTATCTAGGTATGGGTGAAACACCTTATTCATCAAAGTGCAAAACGTAGCAGGTGCATTTGTAAGACCAAATGGCATAACAAGGAACTCATATGACACATACCTCGTGACCATGGCGGTCTTTGGCTCGTCTCCCTCCGCAATTCGGACTTGCCAAAATCCCGACCGCAAGTCTATCTTGGAAAACCACTTAGCTCCTCCAAGTTGGTCGAACAATTCCCCAATGAGTGGGTTTGGGTACTTGTTCCGGACCGTCAACTTGTTAAGTGCGATAATCCACACATCCGTAGCGACCCATCCTGCTTCTTCTGGAACAATACCGGGGCCCATAAGGGGATTTGGATGGTTGAATCATCCCAGCATCCAACAACTCCTTCGATTGCCTCTGCAACTCCTTCAGCTCGGGCGGAGCCATCCGGTATGGCGTGCGGGATGGTAGCATAGACTCGGTCACCAACTCGATCTTGTGATCCACATCCCTCTGCGGTGGTAACCTCTTCAGGAGCTCATTAGGCATTACATCATTGAATTCTTCTAGTACCACCTGGACCTCTTGGGGGACCATGCCTTCTACTTTGGGCTCCTCCTCGCCATTGGGTAAGACAAATGCCGCAAATGTCCCTTCCCCGCTTTTGAGTCCCCGGTTGAATTGCATGGCCGAGAGCATACTCGTGCCCCTTTCTTCCCTCCTAGCCGGAATGGCCCTAGTCTTCTCATGATTCAAAATGATTAGTGAATCAGAAAAAGGAGCAATGAAAGCCCGAACCTGATCAAACCATCGTAGTCCCAACACTGCCTCATAGTCATCCATGGGAACTACGGTGAATGAGATTTCACCTTGCGATCTCCGTCGCTTTTGACTCTTTTGGCTCGCGCATACCTTCTTGAATGTGTTCACGGACTTCATTGACCCTTGGATCGGTGAGATAGCCAACTTTAAGGCCCTTGCTACTTCCTCCCGCATGTAGTTGTGGGTTGCTCCCGTATCAACAAGCGCCTTCACTTTCTTGCCCCCAGTCAAGGCATCCACAAAAATAGACCCCCTTCTTGGCCCCTTGATTGGCTCGACATTTGCCTTGAGGGCATTGAGCAGTCTGAGGATCCCATTTGGGCACCTTCGTCTTCTGTCTCGGAGTCGTCGGATCCTTGTGCCGCGGCAACCTTCTTCCCCCTCATGGGACAATTATATTTCAAGTGATTAGTAGAACCACAAATGTGACAAGCTCTAGGCTTACCTGAGCCTCCGCAAGCTTCCCGGAAGAGGATGCCATCTTCCCCGGCTTAGGTGGGCAGTCTCCCCCACCTTTTCCCTTGTCCTCACTCCTGAACTTAGGCTTGTCACTCAAAACTTCTTTCGATCAACCGTTCGGCTACATGATAGCCTTTGACACATTTTGTCGTTACGTTGAATCTCAAGCTTTGCCCAGGCTTGAGACCATCGATGAATCTGAGCAGGGCCTCCGAGTCGATTAGGCAGCCTTTCGAGCATGATTTCTTGGAACTCCTTAACATACTCCTTGATGGACTTGTTGTCGTCGATTGCTTGAGCTGGCGAGCCTCGAACTCCACATTTCTGGGTAGAATTGGCGCTTGAACTCGGCCTTGAAATTGTCCCATGTCTCCATCCGGACGGTGCCTCGTTCATGTCAGTCTCCGCCTCCTCCACCATAGTAGAGCCGTCTCGACCAAGCGATGAGGAGCCGTTTGTAACTTGGTTGCATCATCCCGAATGTTGCAAGCACCAAAGTACCGCTCCATAGCCCATAGAAAATCATCGATCTCCCGAGCATTCCTAGACCCCTTGAATGGGTTAGGCCTTGGAACACCAATCCGATGAGGTGTCACACCTCCATGTTCCCCAACATTGGCCATAGCCCTTTCAAGTATAACCATCTTTCCCTTGATGGTTTCCCATGCCTCCTTCATCTCGGCCTTGTAAGGCCTCAAACATGGCATGAACATCCGTGTTATGAGAGTTGATGGTGGCCAACACTTGCCCCTCCAACTCCTCATGGTTGTCCTCCAACGCCCTTACCCGCTCCATCAGGTCCTCCAGCGCCCTACTGTGGTCATCCATGACTCCCTCGACCCAGGTCACCCGAGTCTCCCTGGACTTAACCCCCCTTCATGCCACCTGGAGCATCACTCACGTTGGAACCGGACTCCATTTCTTCCTTCTTGCACGAACTTTCCCAAGAACTACCTCAAACACGAAAGCTACAGAACCACAACGTGGCTCTGATACCACTTGTCACGGGATGAAACTTTGATTCGTAAGAACTCCTTGACCCGTGCAGCACTAGACTAGTTCGCCTCGAGACTAGCTAGTAAGCATTCTAACCAAAGTGCTAAGTGTGTAAGAAGAGTAGTGTAGAGAGCTAGAACATTGGCAAGAATGCTTGAAAGTGTATTTGCTTGATGATCCAAATGGAATGGCCAAAGGCCTATATATACACAACTACCTCCCTTAAGAATGGTGGAGATCCTTCTAGATTATTCTATGACCTCTAGCTTCTACTATATACATGAACATTCTAGAGAATGTTAATACTCCATGGACTTGGGAATATTGTAGAGAATCCTCCATGGACTTGGGTCTTGAAAATATCGGGCTTCGACAGCAAGAGAATTGGGCCATGACATTCTGCTCAAGCATGTACTGCTACTCCAACGTTTTATTACATTTTTTATTTAATTAATTATTTTATTTCCTTTTTCATATTGGCAATTTCCAAATCAGGTCCCTGACATTAAATCTTTCCTTAACTCCAACCCTTTTCTTCAATGTCTTTCAATCCAGCCCTAACTTTTGTAAAATCATATTTTAGCCCTAACTATAGTTTATTTATATGGGTTCTTACATTGTAGTAGTGTTGATATTGGTGAGTTCGAGGTGCCTTTTAGTGGAGCTTTATTGTGGTTTAATTCGTTTAAGCTTGGAGTTGTGTGTCTTCGGGAATTTCTCGACACTTTTACTTTATTTTCATATTATTGTGTATGCATATAGTTTTAATGTTTGACAAATAACGTATGGTTATTATATCAAGATATGAGACTTGATATAATAGTATATTTGAAAGGATCAAGTATGTGAAACCCAAAAGTGTATTTTTACGATGCATGTGATGTGTGATAAAAAAGTGATTTGTTAAAAGCATGGTATAAAAGTGCATGTTTATGCTCATCGATATACCTATGAAGTGTGTGACCCTTTCGGGGATTGTCGTGCTATGGAGTACTCCCAGTGTTATGTGTGTGACCCACATGATGGGGATATGTTATGTGAGCGTGTGTGCCACAGTTTGTGTGGCCATAGTGTATAAATGATCGAGCTAAAAGTGTACTGTTATTGTTTTGACAAGTGATCCATGCAAACGATTTTGACTATGATGTGATGTTATTGTGTGTATATATATGTGTATTGAAACTCTGCTTGATCCGGTAGAATTGGCTTGCGATTCACCCTTATACTTTTTTTTTCAGTTGAGTAAGTGACTGTGGTTTGGAGGACGTTGCTAGTGGAGGGAAGGTCGAGTTAGAGCAAGTAGTGGTGTTTAGAGAAGGTCTTGTAATTTCTGAAGGTTGTATTTATTGTATTTTGTGTTTAGACGCTCTAAATTACCTTTTAACTGTTTTTATAACTAAAAGTAGTCTTCGTCTTGGCGTGAGCCCATCTCACTATAGACGGCCGGTCGCGCCAAATTATTTTGGTTTTGGGGCGTGACAAAAGTGGTATCAGAGCCTAGGTTTCGGTTTGTTGGGTGTAAGTGTCAGGTTTCGATTTGTCGGGTGTAGGTGCCAGGTTGAGTCTCTTGTGGAGTTAAGTTTAGTTTCTAGTGAGTCTTTAAGTTGTGTTCTGGTCGAGTGTATAGTCGTTTGGGTTGGTGTTAATTTGTCTAGGTGGTCTGTGAAGGGTTTGGAGGTTTTAGCTTGGTCGGTTGGTGTGTAGTGGAGTTAAGTTTGCAGGAGGAAACTTCTTTTAAGGAGGGAGGAATGTAAGAACCCGTACCTCTTTATTTATTTTGATTTTATAATTTTATTCAATTATATAGTGGACCGGACCTTGTAATATTTTTTAAACCAATATTCAGATTATCAGCCCAGCCCATACTACTCATAAGTGCTACTTTAAACCCCTAATCGATGCTTGGCCAAAAATCACATCGAGTGTATTTTCTGTTTCTTAATTCTGTGGCCGCCAATCTGATCAACATAGGTGAGTAGTGTCAAAATTTCTCTTCTACACCAAATCCTTGTTCAATCGTTTGTTGTTGCATGGAAACGTGCAATTTAACTAATGCTCTCTCTCTACAAATTCTTTTTACGTGTCATCATCATGACATCATGATCCAACACCTTTTGTCCCTTTGTTTGGTTTATTTGTGAATTAGCATTTGATTTGTGAATTAGCATTTGATTTGGGTTATTACATGTAGTGGTGAGTTTTGGAGATTTCGAGGTGGTTGGTTGAGATTAAGTGGTTTAGCTAGGTTACGCTTGTCTTTGAGTTTTCTTCGAATAAGGGGAACTTTTGACACTTTTGCTTCTATTTTATTGTTATAGTATATATGTATTGTTTTATGATTGACAAACAACTTATGTTTATTATATCAAATAATGTGAATTGATATAATAGTCTATTTGAAAATGATCAAGTATGTATATCCCAAAATGTTTTCTTTGTGTATGCGATGTGTGGAAAGTGATTTTGTGAAAGCATGGATTATTATGTGTACGTTTAAGCTCATCGATATGGCTATATAGTGTGTGACCCTTTCGCGGAATTGTCGTGCTTTGAAGTACTTCCAGTGTTATGTATATGTGACCCCTATGGTAGGGGATATGTTATGTGAAAACTCGACCTATGTGCCACTACGGTTTGTGTGGCCATATTATATATTTGATCAAGCTAAAAGTGTATTGTTACCTGCTCCCCCTGATAAACATCCTTTACTCATTCGGGGTCCTAACATTTCTGATAACACATCGCGGTGTAAATAAATTAATAATATGATAGTCGAAACTCATTCGAATATCCTATGTGGCATGCTAATAATAATGTGGAAAGTATTTAAATTGTTTTTCTTCATTTTAATAATCTGATTATAATAAAGTAAATTGCAATTAACCCCTTTCTATTTATTATAAATTCAAAATCAACCCCTTTAAAGTTTATAAAAATTTTATAATTGACCCAAACCTTTATATATACTCTAACATTTCATCTTCTTTACCAATTAACACTTTCTTCACAAAATTAATCCTTACTTTTTTTTTATATACTTTTTAAGGAGTTGAATCGGGCTCCATTAGAAGCCCGAATTCGAGCTCCATTGATGATGGAGCAGTGAAGCTCCATTACGGAGCTTACAGCAGCTCCATTAATGAGCTGCTCTGTTAATGGAGCAAGCTCCATTACAAGATTAATGGAGTAAGCTCCATTAATTCATGGAGCTTATCTCCATAATTAAGGAGCTTTCTCCATTAATGGAGTTGTTGTGTCTCGACATGGCAACTCCATTTTTGGAGCATTAATCTGCTCCATTAATAGAGCTATAATGGCTTCATTAATAGAGTTGTAGTTCAAATTCGGATTCTTTAATGGAGCCCGATTAGACTATTTAAAAAAATAAAAAAATTGTAAATTGAGTGTTATGCTAAAGTAGGTGAAATTTAATTTGAACAAAACATGTTTTGGTGAAAAAGAAAATAAAATGAAAGAGTATATAATTTGTCTGGGCCATTTATTAAACTTTTATAAACTCAAAGGGGTTCGTTGCAATTTAGAGAAACTAATATCCACATGGAAATTAAGAAAAAACTTGGTCAACTCGAAAAATAGAAAAGGACTGCTGTGTTATTGTTAAAAAGTTAGGGCCCTCGATGTTATTACGAAATTTATTAAGGGAGCAAATGTAATTCGCCCGACAAGGGATCCATGTAAACGATTTTGACTATGATGTGATATTATTGTGTGTATATATATGTATATTGAAACTTTGTTTGATCCGGTAGAAGTGGCTTGAGATTTACCATTACACTTTTTCTTTTTTCAGTTGAGTAAGTGACTGTGGTTTGGAGGACGTTGCAAATGGAAGCAAGGTCGAGTTAGAGCAAGTAGTGGTGTTTAGAAAATGTCTTGTAATTTCTAAAGGTTGTATTTATTGTATTTTGTATTTAAATGCACTGAATTACCTTTAAACTGTTTTTATAACTAAAAGTAGGCTTCGTCTTGGCGTAAGCCCATCTTACAATAGACGGCCGGTCGCGCCAAACTATTTTGGGTTTGGGCCGTAACACTTACAATTTACCCAGGACCAAGAGATGCCTTTAAGTTTATCCACCACACTAAGCGAACTCCTCGTTGTTGAGAAGGTAGAAAATTCCATATACACCTTGTTATTATAGATAATAGATTTACACTTCGATAAGTCAAAACTACTTCCCTGGTCCCACCACCAAAACATACTTTATGATAACTAAAGAACCGAAAATTAGACACTACACCCTCCCACAATGGTCTACAGGGTTCATAACGACTCCTCTCACCCTCTCACTGTCTACAGTGGACCCCTACGTGTGGGACCCTAGGGTCAAACAAACTCTAAAGAACCAAATTAAAGGAATAATTGTTCAAAAGAAAATCAACAACGGAAGGAAACTACTTAAAATTATCCAATGTGTCTATTGTGCCACAAACTTTCCTTCAGCCACTCACTCATATCATATGGATAAAATTCCCACTGTCGAATCTAGTCATCCAGGATGAAAAAAAGAATTAGATCAAAGCTCAATCTAATTCCTCTAAGCTTCGAAATCATATCATTGGATCTAACCCCATTGTCTTCCCAATACCCAAGTACCACCAGCTCATTTGAGATCGCCTTAGATTTGGGGATATCAAAACCAATCATACACAGCAAAACAAAATCCAACATATTTGGTAGAAATACAAAATTATGGGAGAAGTTTCACATAAGCAATAGTTAGTGCAAAACAATTACAGAGATAACCAGTGTACGAAAAATCGAAACGGGTGTAGAACCGGACATGCTACAAAATATTGGTTCAATCGGTTTAACCGGTCAAACCTCTTATTGACCTGGTATGACGTCTTATACATGTGTTTGTTAATAAATCTAATTTATATGGGGTTTGTAATTAATATTTACGAAGTTGAACAATCACAACAAATAGTAAAAAGATTAGACTACATATAATCAGAATAAATTTTATTTTACACTAGAACCTTTTTGGCCACTTTGAAGTTACACCCAACCTTTTTTTCCTCACTAACACTAAAGCGTTAGTCGACACTTTGAGTCTACACAAGGTTGAGTTTTTTCAATCAACACCAAAACCTTGATGATAAATTACACTACTACGAAAACATTTTGACTCACGAAATAAATTATATATAACATTGATGATAAAAAAAACAAAAGAAAATTTATGAAATAGATTGCTTGTATAAGAAGAAACATGTAATTACATTATTTTGACGAGAACAAGTATAATCAGAAGAATTAATCGTACATAATGTTGAAAGAGACATAAGCGTGTGAGAGAAAGAGAATGAAGATATCATATATGTATTTTGTTTGCCATACATTAGATGTAAATTTTATTTTTAAATCATGTATATTGCAATGAGATCAAGGAGGTGGCAAATATTTTCATTTAATGCCCTCATCTCATCTATATTGCAAGAATTCAAGGAACCACAACTATTTTTATGATTCCCTATTATTATTCTTATAACATTAATTATGAAAAGTCGGCATATTTACATCAGAATGACTATTAAATATTAAACAATCAAGAACCACATCACCTTACGTAAAATTTGCAACTATGACCACGTCTGATTATGTCTCTCTTTCAATATTATATACGATTAATTCTTCTGACTATACTTGTTCCCATCAAAATAATGTAATTACATGTTTCTTCTTATACAAGCAATCTATTTTATACTTTTTCTTTTGTTTTTTATCATCAAGGTTGTACATAATTTATTTCTGGTGAACTGAAAAGGTTTTGGTAGTTGGTGTAATTTATCATCGAGGTTTTTGGTGTTGATTGGAAAAAAAAATTAACCTTTGTGTAGACTCAAAGTGTTGACTAACGTTTTAGTGTCAAGAGAAAAAAAAAAAAAGGTTGTGGTGTAACTTCAAAGTGGCTAAAAAGGTTCTAGTGTAAAATAAAATTTACTCTATAATCAAACTACAACGTAACTAACAAATAAATTGTCTAATATGAACCTATATTGAATTGTAATAATTCAAACTTATATTGAATTATAAAAGGAAAAAAAATTCTAAAATACTAGACCTGCCATATTAATTTATGATGGTTCAAATGTTAGAATTTCAAACATGTAAAGTTGTAACTTGTAAAATGAAAAATGAATGTTAAAAATATTAAGTGATTGTTCTTTTACTTAGTAGAGGATTGATATCCTTGAAAAATGTTAACATATATCCAAGTTTGGGTTATTACTATAATAAAACAAAACTTTTGCACAAATAACTTGTGTCCAAGTGGTAAGTAACTAAGCTATTACTCCCTCCGTTTCAGAAAAAGTGTTACATTTTGACTTTGACCGGTCAACTGTCTTCGAGTTTGACCACAAATTACTCATAAACGATAATAGTAAATAATTTAATAAAATCATATAATAAATATTTAATTACTAAATTTTCATTATATAATTTTAATAATTTATTTATTAATGTCGTTTATGAGTAAATTAATCAATGAAACGATTCTATGAAATAATAAAATGTAACTTTTTTTTAATGATATATTCTAAACCAGTTTCATTCCCTCTTCCATTTTATTCAATATTTATCAAATGAAATAAAAACGGTTCTCAACAGGTTGGCGGTTCTGGACAAACCAATAGGCGGCGGTTCTCGGTTGAATATCCAGGACGGTTGCATGCACTAACCAGACCGCTATTCCCAACATTTCCGGTTTGGCTGGTCCGGTCCGATTTTTCAAACACTGGAGATAACAAGTAAAAGGAAGATGTAAGATCATGTCGAATTAACAAGCAAACAAAACTTAAGCTATAACAACAATTATACTTGTCCATGACAAATTTCCCAAGCTGGAGGTCGATGCCCTCACCACGCGCTAAGTTGTGGGTTATATACTACTTTTAATGACTCGAAAATTCCAAGAAATAAAAATTTCAAAAATTAAATTTTGGAATTTGTAATCATTCAAGAATAATGTTATCCGGAAAAAACAAAAAACAAAAAAAATAATAATGAAATATAAAAGGCCTTAGTTGAATCAGGGAAAGTATGAGTGATTATAATTTGCAAAATCAGAAAATAAGGCCATGTTTGGGAGAAAGTCTTTGGTCAACTCATAAATGAAAAAAATGACCTATATGTAATTGCTGAACTAAGATATACCTTAATGTAATTAGACAATCTAAGCGGGGTCTTTGGATGTAATTCGCCCTAGTATCAATATCAATAACACAATAAAAGAGATGAGAAAAAATTGTTGATGCTGGCTGCGTTTTTCGTTCTTCAATAGTTGTGAAAGCTAGGGTTCTTGGATTAGGGTTTTGAGAGTAGTTACTTCCCTATTATCATGTTGCATTTCAAGGAAAGTAGGGTTGTGATTTTAAGAGGGCTAAGTATGGCTGAGAATTTCGTGCATAACAGTCCATTAGAGGTGGTGGATCACGGGTGGCGATATACGAACTTGGGCAAGAAAAATCGAGACCATCGGCCTCTCTGACGCGATCGTTGATTGTTGCCCGCTCAAAGCAACTTCCTTCCGGGTCATTTTGGGCGTCAAACGTTATCTTGAAAAATGGTCATCTAAAATGTATTAGTACTTCAAATAAGCTTCGTAACAGTGGGTCACATGTCTTCCAACTTCACCTTCCTCACCTTCCTCCAGACCCCGTCACTATTTAAATTGACAACGATATCTCCAACTGCATCTACAACTACAACATCATCTCCGGCCGCACTTGCATTGTTATACTCTCCTTGTATCTTGCCAAATTGAACTCTCTTCAACAAATTATGTGACCCCTTACTTTTCCTAATATTGTTGGGTCCCATTGTATACCTAGGTTGTTGATCACAGCTACTTAGTTTAACAGAGAGGGTGTTTTAGAGTGCAAGTGGCATGTGGGTGTGTTTTGGTTCTCTAGTGACATTTCAATACAAGTAGCCAACTCCTCATTCCTCACTTTAATATTAATAATCAATGGGGATGTGTTAACATATTAGCAATTAACAACATAGTATTATACTCAACATTTCCATTCAACACGCAGTTAACATAACTGCCAACATCATATGTAAGAGACGGTTGTGACGGTAATAGAAAATGAGGAACCTTGCTTTTGATCACATCGAGCATATCCAGGAAATAACCAATCTCCACCGCCTGAACCAGAAAGGTAACCTCCTTCGTGCGTGCCGAAATAGTGGGTATTATTTGGTTGTCTAGGTGCCCTCCTAAACCTCTCCTCATCTCATACGTGTGATGGTGCTCGATGCCATCTTTGCAAAGTTTTGGGACCTATTAATAATTTATGTAATTTGCTTACGTTTAGACCCATTTTGTATCTTCAGGAAGGCAGAAATCCTTATTGGTAAGAAAATTCCATCATGTGTTTTTTTTGTTAAAAAAAACATGAACCATGAACTAATTGGTGAAAATTCCTTGATGTCTCTGTAGCATTTCATTGTGTTGTGTAGCCTTGGTTATGGGGATGTAATTTGTCAATAATATAAGCCTGCTATATTTTGTCATCAGATTAACTTTAAGGGAAGAAGCTCTATGTGAAGATCTGTGTCAAGATTTGATGACAATAAATATAAAGACAAGAAGACAACAACTCTCAGAGCACCCACGACTCTCTGTAGCATTTCATTGTGTTGTGTAGCCTTGGTTATGGGGTTGTAATTTGTTAGGAATGAGCCTGCTATATTTTGTCATCCCGATTTACTTTAAGGGAAGAAGCTCTATGTGGAGACCTGTGTTAAGACTTGATGACAATAAATATAAAGACAAGAAGACAACAACTCTCAGAGCACCCACGACTCACTCTACAGGCATGAACCGTAAGCTGTATGGCTCAAACTCCAAATCCACATGAAGCATGATTCAGCAACAACAATGAAAAGGCCACTTCGCTTAAAGTTCTGGAAGCAAGTGAAAAGAAGACTACTTTTAGGCCGAACCTATTCTGTCCTTTAGACTTGGTTCTGTTCTTTATTTTCTGGACTTTGTAATTATGTTAGTTGACTTGGCTCTACTCAACAATTGAATTGAGCTGTAAACGGGTTCTTACGAACACCCATGAAGTTTTTTTAAGTTTCTAATAAGCAGATAATTTGCACCAATTTTTTTTTATATATATTGACAAATTTGCTGGCTGGGACTAAAGGTAGAATACACTCACACTGTCACACAGCTTGGAAGAGATTTAATTTGAATAAATCAACATATTCAAATAAAATCATTATTAAAGATGTTCGATATTGAAAAGAAAAGAAATTGCGGGAGTTTATAATAGCCCGTGTACAAGTCTAGATCAAATCGAGGAACTACAAGTGAACCTAGAGTTAACTATTTCAAGACATAAAGAAGCGCCAGTTTGCTTGAACTATTCCACGAGCAGATTCTTGTTGGGTTGGGGCACCAGGAAAGTTGGAAGCAGCACACTTGAGAATACAGCCATTACAGGAGGAAAGCTAACAAATAGATGTACTAACAGAAGACCATAAGTCAGTCTCCACCAAAACCAATGACTACTCCATACAAGTGATATATACAACTTACAATATAATAATCAGACAACCCATATAGGGTCAGCTAAAAACAGCCTACTGTACTTAACTAACAGGAGATCCAGCATCAAATTGAAAAGAGAATCTATCCCACTAGTAAGGAAAACAGGTGACTACAGATTAGCACATTTAGGAGAACATCTGCAGCAACAGTAAAGCCAGTAGTGACAACATATTTTACCAAGGTAGTAGCAGTGACAACAGAACCATGAGGACTATTATAATTCTCACAATTTCATTAATCACAAACCAAAGTTTAAAGTGTTTGAGAATTACAGAGAGAAAATTAAAAAGAGAAGAAGCAGAAGAAGTAAAACAAAACTAATCTAAACGGGCTTAAATAAAACGGAAATTAGTAAAGGAAATATCAAGGTAGTCCATGCAGGCTTTTTCTTCTTCAATTAAGTCCACCTTGTCTGAAATAGTGCAATTAACTTCACTGTATTTGCACTTTGGTATCAAAACTTTATATGACATAAGTTTTGATACCTGGAGCTATCTTGTTACCCTCCCTCAAGATGAATGTATATTGATCATATTCATCTTGGATTTGAATCTTTGAAACAGGGGCAGAGCAAGTGGTTTGGTATAAATGTCTACAGCTTGATAGTCCTTCTTGATATGAATGAGCTGCAGCATTCCATGAACTATCTTGTCTCTGATGAGATGACAATCAAGTTCAATGTGTTTAGTACGCTGGTGTTGTATGGGATTGTAGCCAGATGAAAGGTTGACTTGTTTTCTGTGTACAATAAGACAGGTTTAGCATGATCAACCCTCAGATCCTTGAGTATGAAAAGAAGCCATTGTACTTCACAGGTTGCATTAGCAGCTGCCCTATACTCAGCTTCTGTTGAACTCCTTGATACAACAGGCTGCTTCTTGGATTTCCAGGACACCAATGCATCACCCAAATAAAAGGCAAACCCTGAGACACTTCTTCTTGTATCACTGACACCTTGATCTGATGCTGTATATCCTCTCAAGTGATGTCATTAGAGGAGCATCTGACAACCCTTCACCGGTGGCTTTGAGATACTGAGAATTCTATGAGCGAGATAGATGAATGTCGGTGGGCTCATGCATGAATTGGTGAGACATTGAACCTTTGAAAGAAATATTAGGTCTAGTCTCAGTCAGATATAACAATCTACCAACCAACTTTCTGAATTGAGTAGGATCAGAAAGAGCTGTTCCTTGATCCCTAGAAAGTTTTAAAGTAGAGTCCATTGGAGTGCTAGCATGTTTGGCACCCAAATGGCCAGTGTCAGAAAGAATATCTAAACTATACTTTCTTTGTGTTATCTGAAGACCTTTCTCGGATCGCAACCTCGATGCGAATGTACTGAGTTCACCTAAGTCCTTAATGGTGAACTACTCATGTAAATAAGACTTAACTGCTATGATTTCATTCAAATCATTGCCAGATAAAATAATATCATCAACATAAATTAAAAGAGCAGTGAAAGAATCATTTTTATACTTTGTAAAGAGAGAAAAATCAGCAGCAGATTGAACATAACCAAAAGCTTGTAGAGAAACAGCTAACTTACAGAACCACTGTCTACTTGCTTGTTTAAGACCATAGAGACTTTTAATAAGTCTGCAAACTTTCCCTTGAGTATCATAACCTGGTGGAGGAGCCATATAAATCTCCTCATGCAAATCACCATGAAGAAAGGCATTGTTCACATCAAGTTGATGAAGGAACCAGTTCCTACTAACTGCAATTGACAACAAAACCTTCACAGTTGTTAACTTGACAATAGGAGAAAAAGTATCATAATAGTCCAAAGCTTCCTCTTGAGTATAACCCTTAGCAACTAATCTTGCTTTATATCGTTCTAAGGTGCCATCAGATTTAAGTTTGACTTATAAACCCATTTACAACCAATTGTATGCTTATCAGAAGGGAAATGAACCAATTCCCAGGTTTTATTTTTCTCTAAGGCCTGAATCTCCTCAGACATAGCTTTTTTCCACTCTGGGAATTGATTAGCAGTTTTAAAACTTTTAGGTTCAGGTATATAAGTCAAACTTGCAGTGAAACACCTCAGAGTAGGAGATGGATGATCAATGGACAAATAATCACTGATAGGATAATGGTATTTAACACTAGTAAAACAAAGAGCAGTTGTATTCTCATGTTCACTTTCATGTATTTGTAAAGAAGGGGGAAGAGAATATTTATACACATTGAAATGAGTTGGATGAGATCTTGTCCTAGTAGATCTTCTAATGTCAGCATCATCAGGTACAACATCTGCACTCACATCAGCACTAGAAACATCATTAGTATTAGTAAGAACTGTAACAGACTCAATACTCATCTCAACTGCATTATTCTCATTATGTATTTCATCTCCAAAAGATGAATCAACACTCATGTCAGAATGAGCTACTAAAAAATCAGAATTAGAAACTGTATCTGAATCAAATACATCAGGTAAAATCTCATTAACCTCAGAATTAGTAGGAAGAGAAACAGTATGCTGAAAATCAATAGTAGTATTGGGAACTTCAATATCATCAACTAGGGCTGAGCAGAAATGGCCCCGGACCGAAAAACCGGCCCGAAAAATCGGTTTTCGGGCCGACCCTAACCCTATTCGATCCGGTCCTCGGGCTGAACTAATTTAAAATTTCGGTTTTCGGTCCAGGCCGGTCCAAAACCGAAAAAAATCGGGCTGGACCGAAAAAACCGAATTTAAAACCCTAGCCTCCCCTAATTCCCAAATCATCTGCCTCCCTTTTCAGTGCTTCTCTTTTCTCTGCATCTTCTCTCTTTCTTTCTCCTTCTCTTCCAAATCGCGTTTCATCATCATCAATTCATCTGCATCGATTCATCATCATCAATTCCTCCAGTGTTTCATCATCATCAATTCCATGATTCATCATCATTATCGATTCATCTCTGCATCCATTCAGCCATTTCCCTATCTTCTTCTTCTTGTTTCTACTGCCAGGTTTCTTGCCTTCTTATTCTTCTCTGCCCAGTCCGCCCACCTCCGGAGGACAGGTCAGTGGCGTATTCGTCGGTGAGGATGATTCGGACGACTTTGGGGTTGACGGCGGATCTACGGTGGGTGACAGAGTTTTCTGGTGGTGACATGTTCACTGAACTTTACTAATTGATCCATGGAGAACACCGAACAAGTATGTTTTGATGTTTATGTTTGTATGGAGTATATAGGTAGAGTTTTTTGGATTTGTTGTGATTAAGAAGAATTGGGAAATAGAAGAGCAGAATTGGGAAATAGAAGAGCAGAATTGTTCACTGTGTTTGGAGTGTTTTTGGGTTTTTTTTTTAAATTAAATTCGGTTCTGGTCGGTCCTGGACCGGACCCAACCGAAATTTTCGATTCTGCTCGGTCCAGGACCGACCATAGTCAGTCCAGTCCTCGGGCCAAGGAAAACCTAAAACTTCGGGCCGGTCTTTTTCGGTTCGATCTCGGTTCGGACCGGTTCTGGCCCGATGCTCACCCCTATCATCAGCAGTCTCAGTAATAGAAGAACAAGTAGGGGAAGAAATGATAGATTGATGAAAGGGAAAAATATTTTCATAAAAAACAACATCCCTAGAAATAATAATCTTTTGAGAGGACAAATCATACACTTTATACCCTTTAAAACCAACAGGATAACCAATAAAAACACATTTATTTGCCCTGGAGTTAAATTTCTTTCTATTAGCAATCAGAGTAGCTGCATAGGCTAAACAACCAAAAGATTTCATATGAAAATAATCAGGGGCAGTGTTAAAAAGAACTTGTAAAGGACTTTTATTCTGTAACACCACAGTAGGTAACCTATTAATGATATGAACTGCAGTGGAAATACAATCAGACCCGAAAGATATAGGTAAGCAAGATTGAAAAAGGAGAGCCCTAGCAACTTGCAGAATATGTTGATGTTTCCTCTCAACTCTACCATTTTGTTGTGGCCTTTCAACACAAGATCTTTGATGAAGAATACCTTTTACGCATAAAAGAATCATATAGAAACTCTACACCATTGTCAGATCTAATAACTTTAATTTTAACACCAAACTGAGTTAAAATCATGTTATAAAAGACAATAATGAAAGCTCTGGTGTCAGATTTAGCTTTCATTAAATAAATCCAAGTACATCTGGAATGATCATCCACAATGGTAAGAAAATACCTGTAACCATTGTATAAAGGAACAGAGAAAGGACCCCAAATGTCCATATGAACAAGGTCAAAGGAAGAATCAGCAATATTGATACTAATAGGCATACTAAGCTTCTTAAATTTAGCAAATTTACAAATATCACAAGGAATATCTGAACAAACTTTTGCATTAGACAAATGAGATAAAGAAGACATGGTAGAAAAAGGAATATGACACAATCTATTATGCCTGATCAACAAATCTTTATTAATACCAACAGAAGTTGCATTTACAGTAGAATGTGCATTTACATCAGAAAGCTCATTTACAACAGGACAATGAGATTTTACAGAAGAAGAGTGTAATGCTACATTAACATAATTGGAATTACAAGCATGAGTACAAGGTATAATATTGAGCATATCAAGTAAAGATCTTCTCAAAGTAGTCAAAATAGCAGGCAAAGTTGTGACATCCAAATTCAAGTGATATAAGCCATTCTTATTTTCAGACCATCCAATGATTTTGTTGGACCTGAGGTCCTGCAAAAGACAATAGGATAACAAAAAATTTAAACAAACACCTGTCTTAGCAGTTAAACTAGAAACAGATAGTAAGTTAAAGCTAAAATCAGGCACAAATAAAACATTTCTAAGAACAAAATCCTTAGTAAGAGCTATATCACCTATAAACTTAGCTATAGCATAAGCACCATTAGGAAGTTGCACATTAACATGAACAGGTATAGGTACAAAAGTATAAGCATTCATAGAACAAGTCATATGATCAGAAGTACCTGTATCAATTACCCAAATATCTTTAAAATTCTGAATAGACATAAGTGCAATTATACCTCTCATTTTACCTCCTTCATTTGTCGAAGCTGGAATAGCTACAGCAGCATTAACATGAGTAACATTAGGAACTTGTTGCTGAGCATTCATAAATGACACAAATTTGTCATAGAGATCAGGGCTACAGAGGTTGACAGACTCATTGTCATTAGCGAATGACGAATATGCGAACTAGTATCGGTATATACGATGTAAGTTTGTATGTCATTAGATGAACCCTTAAACACCTTAGGCCCTTTCCAGTTAGGTGGGTACTGATGATCGATGTAGCGATCTTTAGTATGACCACTAACACCACAATTAGCACATTTCATCCCTCCCTTCTTCCTATCCTTGTTATAAGTAGCAAACTTAGCCAACATGGCCATAGAATCTTCATACTGATCTCTATTACCTTTGAGAGACAACATTGCCATAGGATCAGATTGTAAACTTCTCTGACTCTCATCTTGAGTCAGTAATTGATAAACCTTGTTGATATTAGGGATGGGAGTCATCATAAGAATCTGACTGTGCAAACCAAGATAACTGTCATTAAGCCCTAAAAAAAACTTCAAAACAGAATCTCTTTGCCTATCCTCCAGAACACCAACAACAGAATGACAAGTGCACTTCTTGCAAATACATTGTGGAGTAGCCCTGCAATTCAAGTACTCATCCCAGAGAACTTCAAAGCCATTATAATATGTAACAAGAGATTGAGAACCCTGATGAACATTACTCAAAGCCTTTTCGAGTTGAAAAACGCGACCCGTCACTCTTCATATAGCAGCGTATGGATCTCATCCAAAACCCTTAACATCGGTTTAATTGATCATAGTAGACCTAATATTAGGAACCCTTTGAATATATCGACCAAGAAAGCAATAGAGCATTAACACGATGCAACGACAACAATGGAACATCGAAACATCGGAACCTTAATCGTTCCATCAAGAAACCCCATTTTGTTCTTAATAGTTAACCTAATATTTGACTTCTTCGAGCCCCAAAATTATCACGTTGAAAGTTTTGACAATTACCTTCAAACCGGATGATCACCGGTGACAAGAAGAACCGAAATTAGGATCTTGATCGGACTCACAAACTTGACATTATCGAAGCTGAGCAGTCGAAGCCATCGAAGAAAACACAAATCGAAAAAGATTTGTGAAAACAACCGTCGAACACTCGATCGAGCGAAAAACAAACAATCACGGAATCCAGTCCTTTGGCGAATGATACCATATAATAATTCTCACAATTTCATTAATCACAAACCAAAGTTTAAAGTGTTTGAGAATTACAGAGAGAAAATTAAAAAAAGAAGAAGCAGAAGAAGTAAAACAAAACTAATCTAAACAGGCTTAAATAAAATGGAAATTAGTAAAGGAAATATCAAGGTAGTCCATGCAGGCTTTTTCTTCTTCAATTAAGTCCACCTTGTCTGAAATAGTGCAATTAACTTCTCTGTATTTGCACTTTGGTATCAAAACTTTATATGACATAAGTTTTGATACCTGGAGCTATCTTGTTAAGGATAAAGAAACGGAGGGAGAAACCGCCCCCAAGACAAGAACTTACCAAACTAGCGAAATAAGAGACCTTACTTTCTTTTCTTTCTCTCAGGACAGATCGGGATTGGCTTAGTCTATCAAACAATTTGCTGCCTTTTGCTCTGTCCAAACTCTCTTTTCTATCAAAACCCAACTGCTTTTTTTCAGTGGATGCAAGTCCTTTTGTTCTTATGACTTTGTTCTTCCTTTTCTTTTTTCCTTTTTCAAAAATATTCTTCGAAAGAGTACGAGAAAATGGTGCACAAATGGTCCCAAAGTTGGGGGTATTGGCGTACGCAATGCACCGTTTGGGGGTTTTGGCAAACTTGCACCTGCTTTTCAAAAAATTTGGCACGAATGGGACTTTTCGTCATTTTTTGACTTTATTCTTGACATGTCGAAGCAAATCGACAAGTCGATAATGATTTGGACTGCCACCTCATGACTGAATTAAATGGAAAATGAAAATTATAACAGAAAATGGAAAAAAATCAAAAGAAAATAGAAATTAAATTATAAAATTAAAAAAAAAAGAAAAGAAAAACAGTAAAACATAAAACAAAATAAGAAAGAAAAGAAAAACAGTAAAACATAAAACGAGTAAGAGATAGTAAGTAAGCATTTCGATCGGTTTGATCCTCTCAGTCGAACAGATAACGCCAGTTCGACTTTATCTCTGAAAATTGGAGCAAAATTCTGGCGATTTGCTCTTGATTGTTGATGACGAAGATGATTTATGAACGTCCTTGTCATTTGCTCAACATACCCGCTCCAGTTCATGGTAAGTAAAAGCTAGGGTTTATTGATTTTAGTACTTTCAGTGGTCCCTTCCATTTTTTCATCGTTTTCTACTTTAATTCTTTACGAATGGAGATGGACCCCCCATGTTGGTAGGTTTGTGTGCATTGATTCTTTGTGTCTAACCCACTGAGACTTTATGTTGCTTTCTATTACTGTTTGGCTTTGTTAATTGGATTCGATTTTGTCTCGTATTGTCTTGTTATATGTATTATATTGATTCCCACCTAAAAAACGGCTACCTTTGCATCTGCAGCTCGTGCTAAACACTGTTTCACAGTTGTGTTACATTATGGAGGAGCTTTTGTGACAAGGGAACAATAAGTGTTATATCAGGGTGGGAAAGTCAAGAAATATGACTACTTTCAAATGAAGAACTTGGTATCCAGTGATAAGTGCTTATTGTGATGACTTAAGTGTGAAGGTAGTTAAGAAAATTCATGTAAAGATTCCAGATGGTTGGTTGTTTATTGGATCAAATGCAGATTTGAAAAAAGCTTGTAAGGAATATGCTTTCAATAGAGAGTTTTATTTATGGATTGATGGTGATGTTCTTGCAGATGAAGTGTCAGATGATGATGTTGAAAATGATGAGACTGGATAGAGTATTGATGAGACTGGAAAGGGTAGTATTGGTGGTGATATGAACATATCAGATCATGAGGTAGATATTGAATCTGATTTGAGTGGATATAACTCCTTGACTGATAGTGATTTCAATGGAGTAAATTGTGAGTTGAATATGGAATCTGATGATGAGGACTATGGTGAGTTTGTTTCTAGTAAAGTGGTGGATTGTACTGATGAACTTAGTGATGCTGGTATTGATCCATTACTACTTCAAACTGGTTTGTAGCAAGAAGCCCAATCTAAGTTGAATGTGAACTTATCACAAGGTGTTGGGCCTATTGGACAGAGTAGTGGTAGTGGTATTGGGCCTAAGACTGGGCATGGTGGAAAGGGTGGTGTTGGGCCTAAGACTGGGCTAGATAGAGGTGGTGGTGGTGGACACAAGCCTGTTACAAAATCAAATGAAAGTGAGAATGAGGACAGTGACAATAACTATAGCTCTGACAGTGAGAATGTTGTTCTTGATAGTGATGAGGATTTTGACTCTGCATTGGACTCAGATGAGAGTGATCCTGAAAGGCCAGCTAACAGACCAAAAAGGGTTCCTTTTAGGCCAAAGGATGAGTATGATCCCCCATTTGCATTGGGCCAAATCTTCCCAAGCAAAGATGTCTTAAGAGATGCCATTCATGCTCATGCTGTGAAAACAATGCATAATCTAAAGGTGATGTTGTTATTGGTTGCTACTAATTCTCTAAGTTTACATTGTAATTTATTCATGTCTAACCTTTCTTCTTGTGTTCTGCAGATCAAGAAAAATGATGGGATCAGACTCTATGCCATGTGTGAGGATGCAGATGATTGCACTTGGGTGATTTGAGGCAGACTACTTCAGGCCCATAACACATATCAGATAAGATTCTGCAACCCTTAACATACATGTGCTCCAGTTATGAGGTAAAAACTTGACTTCTAACTATCTAGAAAAGAGATTCTTGGCTGGTTTAGGCGAGGAGGGTAGATCAATTGAAGGATTTAAGCTAGATCACGGGTGAACTATGGGTAGATATTACTTTTGATCGGCTAGGAGAGGGAGAAAAAAGCAATCAAGTTATTGCGGGTGATCCGGATACCCGATATCTTTGAGTTGTTTGACTATGCTCTGAGTTAAGAAGATCGATCACAGGTCATTGTTCTTATTAATCTGAGATGAAATTTGGTGAGTTTAGATACTTTTATTTGTGTTTCTTTGCTTTGAAGCAAGGTTTTAAGAGGTGTAGGCGATATTTGGTGTAGATGGGTGTCATCTAAGATATCTACCAAAGGTATATTGTTGACTTGTATTGGTGTGGATCGAATAATAAACAATACCACATGGCTTAGGCGGTAGTGGGAAGGAGGATAAGCGACATGGGCTGGTTTTCAGTGTTATTAAGGATGACCTTGACTTGACCCCTTCTACTGACTACACCCTGATAAGTGACAAACAAAAGGGATTGATCTTGGCATTTGAGGAGGAATTTAGTGGTGGAACACATAGGTTTTGCATTAGGCATATGTGGAAGAACTTCTATCATGCAGGCTTCAAGGGTGAAGGGTTTAGAGATGCATTGTCTGACAACTTCTAATCTGACAAGCTGAAGGTGATTTTTTAAAGGCAATTTAGGAGTTGAATGAGTTGGACCCTAAGGCAGTTGAGTGGCTTAATGACAAGGAGACAAGGCATTGGAGCAAGGCTTTCTTCAACATACTTCCTACTTGTGACATGACACTGAATAACTAGTGTGAATCTTTCAACAAGGTGTTGCTACCTACCAGGGACAAGCCAATTATCACAATGCTAGAATGGATGAGAGAGTACATGATGTCTAGGTTGCAGAAAACCAGGGATAAGGCAAAGAAGAAGTGGCAGAACAAGAGACTTTGCCCTGCTATTAACAAGCTCATGCACAAGAACATGTACAGACTTAAGTATGTGCAGGCCAAGAAATCTGATGACAATCACTATCAGGTTTGCATGCTTTATGTCTTACAATTACTTCTAACTATTTAGCAATATTATGCATGCTTTATGTCTTCTGATCATTTTCTTGATATGATATAGGTGAGGGAGATAAAAGGAAGTGGCATGTACAATGTTGATTTTCTGGATAAGACTTGTACATGTAGGAAGTGGCAAATGACTGGGCTTCCATGTCTCCATACCATAAGTGTCATGCCTAGGGCCAAAGAAGATGCATACATGTTTGTAGATGATTGCTACACTGTTGATGACGTGTATATAACTTATACATGTTTGTTTATGGATTGCTATAAGTCCTAGCTGGTAGATGGAAGGCTAGCTGGTAGCTGGTAGCTGATTAATTAGCTGGTAGTTGTAGGTGTTTAGCTGATTTTAATGTAGCTAAATAATATTACATCACATTTTTGTCTAATTGTTCTAATATATATTCAATATATTTTTCACCGCTAATTTAATAACATCATTAAAAATAAGGAGTTTTTTTTTCACCGCTATATAACCAGGAGTTTTTTAAAAAAAAAACAAGCTAAATAGGTAGCTGATAGGCTAGCTGATTAGGTAGCTGATTAATTAGCTGGAAAGCTCTCGTAGCTGAATAGGTAGCTGATAAGCTAGCTGATTAGGTAGCTGAAAAGCTAGCTGATTTTAATGTAGGTGTTTAGCTGATTTTAATGTAGCTAAATAATATTACATCACATTTTTGTCTAATTCTTCTAATATATATTCAATGTATTTTTCACCGCTAATTTAATAATATCAATAAAAACAAGGAGTTTTTTTCACCGCTATATAACGAGGAGTTTTTTTTTTTTAAACAAGCTAGCTTGGGTAGCTTCTGAAACCACTAGCTGGTTTAATAACACCATTAAGTTTGTTAATAATTGTTGATGATTGCTAAACCTTACACCATATCACTTGTACATTGTTGATAGGTATATTAATGTGTATGAGAGTGCAATCTATGGTATTAATGGTGCTGACTTGTGGGATAAGTCATTTGTCATTCCTCCATTGCCACCTGGTTTTGGCAAAACCAAACAAGTAGGCAGGCCACAAAAGGAAAGAATAAAAGGTGAAGATGAAAAGAGAGGCAAAAAGAAGGGCAAGAAAGCAAACAGGTATATGTTGTATCAACCTAAGGGGATTGCAAGGTGTGGAAATTGTGGACAGTGTGGTCATAATAAGAGGAGGTGTGGAAAGACAAGAGCACAAGGTGGTGTTGAAGGTGATGAGGCTGACAATGAAAGTGGTGATGGAGCTACAAATGGTGATGAAAATGACAATGATGCTGCAAGTGGTGATGGAAGTGGCAGTGATTCTGATGGTGATGATATGCTTGATGCTTTTGGGGATGTTGCAGATGACTTATTGTTCAGTCAGCTAACACAAGAAGACATTGAAGGTTCTAAAGTTAAAAAGTTAACTTATATTGGTTTATTGGTTTTCTGCATTATAGTGACATTTAATAGCTACTAACTAGGCCAAGTCTTGCATTCATACAGGAAAAATAAGTTAGAAGCCAAGGTGAGGACATGACTGATCTTGGACGGTGACCTGAGCTTCACAAGTACCTCGGTTGAGTATAATAGAAAAGAAAATGCAGGAAGGGCATAGTCATGAATGACCAACAAAAAACTGTAAGCATTTGAAGAGAAGTTTAAAGTTAAAATATGCTTGTTTTTATTGTACAAGGGTGTTTAATTTGATATATGATGGAACTCATATAGGTGATGGAAATGATTTCCAACAAGACAATGAAAGATGCCCCTTCCATGTACAAGCAACTACACCCAGAAGTCTCAGAAGATGGAACATTTACCAAGAATGGAAGGAAATATGTGCATCTGCAAAATCTAAAAGATGTGATGAAGAACAAGGGAAAAGGCAAGCTTCAATGATTTGTGTTGGAGATCTCAGTTGTGTTGCTTTGATTTGGGAAGTGTACTTGACTGTTTTGTCTGTTGGATTGTGTCTATCTATTTCATGTTCTGTAATGGATCAACGGATAATTAGTGCTTATTTAGTTGTCTTGAACAATGCTGGGTTTTGTTGTTGACTAAGTTTATGTCAAAAATGTTGTGTTTCAACGGCTTGATTTAATCAAAGAATCAATGTATTTTGGTGATGATATCTTGTTTCTTCCATTCTACAGTTTAATATCTTGGTCTTGGTGGGAAAGTTGGCGTCAATTTCATGTTTTATTCATGTTTTAATCATGTTTTATTTATGTTTTACTGTTTTTCCTTTTTTTAATTTAATTGCTATTTTCTTTAAATTTATTCATGTTTTATATTTTTTTCCTATTTTTAATTTTTTAATATAATTTCTATTTTCTTTTAATTTATTCATGTTTTACTGTTTTTCTTTTCTTTTTTTAATTTTATAATTTAATTTCTATTTTCTCTATTTTGTTTTGATTTTTTTTCCATTTTCTGTTATAATTTTCATTTTCCATTTAATTCAGTCATGGGGTGGCAGTACAAATCGCCATTGACTTGTTGACTTGAAATGAAATGATCGAAGTCAAAAAATAATGAAAAGTCCATTCGTCCAATTTTTTTGAAAGCGGTCTGAGTTTGCAAAACACGGTCATTTACTGCGTCTGTGAATATCCCAAACTTTGAGACCATTCGTGCCATTTTCTCGAAAGCTTAATATTGGTTAGTAGAATTTCCGGCTCAGAATGTTAACCAAGATTAAGAGAAAACCGTCAAGTTATTAGGAGTAAATTAACTATTTCACCAAGCTCTCTATATATGACTTCTTAAAAAGCTAAATCAGAGAGGTTTGATATAAAAAAAAGTAGAGTACCTTTTGTCTTGGATCCTATGAGACGATCATGGGGTTCTCAATCCACAAAAAGTAAGTAACCCAAGAAATAATTTAATAAAATCAAGATTTTGTTGATAAAAATGCTAAATTTCTTCGGAATCATCAAACACATCCATGTTATAAAACCCCAGCCTTTTTATTTCTTGCAGCAGATCCGAAGCAATTAAGAACCTTAGCTTGTATTCCAAAAAAGACCCAAAAACAGGCAACAGATTTGGACAAAGAGTAAAGCATTTAGTACTAAAATGGAACACAAAACAAGTAGAATATACAAAGAAATCATATTATGACATACACGTAGCTGGCTCAATGCTGCTCTTCTCAGTTTCCACGATTATATCCTTAATTCTCTTCTTCAAACAATTCTTTTCTAACTAATAATTATCTCAATGAATTAACCTGACCATTACTAGCCAGTCGAGTTGTTTATATATACATTACTTTCTTCCTTTGTACGTATAAATCTATCTAAATGAACGTATTTCTGTTTTAGAGACAGAAATTAAAGCTGGCCAAGAAAATGAAATGTTGATTAGCAGCTATATATGTAGCAGGCATGGTGTTGTGGCTTACTAATTACTAATATTAAAAACTCTGCACACAAGACTCACCAAATATGGTAATTGCTTCTTTCATGTTCAAGTTATTTGTAATTAGACAGGCTCTAATGTATGGGATTGGTGAGGAGTTCTTTGGATAATCTGAAAGCTTCATTTGTTTTGTTTGAGATCCATTGAACAGCAACAGAGTGATGCATGGAGATAGAGAGTTGCTATGAACCTATGGAGTCGATTTTTTTATTCACAACTCTTTGAATAGGCTCAGGAGTCTCTAACAGTTTATATGATCATCCTAGAACAACCTGTTACCAGCATGTCCCCTCCACCGGGCGAATGTAATAATGATTTCCAAATCTATAGATTCAGCGGATTGGGAAATAGGATGATTGTGTATTGCAATTTACCAGAAAACGCTGAGGTTATGGCTAGGTGGACACTTTTCCTTGTCAGGTGGTTGAGTAATATAATCTTTGAATCTGATTATCTATCTACTACTTAATTGTTCGAGCAATGCATAGTGATGAAGCATGCCTACTGCCTAGTGATATAATCTCTCCGTTTTTTATAAAACTTTTCGTTTCTTGATACTGCGGTCGATTATGAAACTTTGGCCAGTTAATTCTTCTAACTATAATAGTAAATAATTTAATAAAATCATATAATGAAAATTTAATTACTAAATTTTCATTATATGGTTTTAATAAATTATTCTTAATATCGTTAAGTAATTATTAATTAATCGAAGAGCAGGTTAAGAGTCGAAATCGAAAATGGAAAGTTTTATAAAAAAGGGAGGTAGTAGAATTTAAAGAAAGCACCATTGTATAGCAAAGGAACAAGACATTGTCAAACTCACAGTCTCTCAAGCCTGCCCAGTGTCCCCAATGACGGCGGGAGTTTGCCGGTCAATGAGTTACCAGATATATCCCTGTATTGACAGTCTAGAATCATTATTGGAATTCATATGCTTTTAAATTAAAACTGATAAACTAGCTAAACACTGTATTTTTTACAAGTCCTATTCGGTTAGAAACCTCACATTACTTTCAAATCCCTCAGATTACCCAGCATGTCTGGAATCTGTCCGGAGACGTTATTGTGGCTTATATACCTGAATAGGAAACAATTGATCAGTATGAAAAGAAAGGTAAATAAAAAAGAAATTTATAAACTTAAGAACTTAATTACAGTTTTCGAAGTTTGTTTCTCGTAGATAAGGCCTCCCAAGGTGACCCGGACAATATATTATAAGAGAGATCACTGCAATATAACGAGAAAAAAGTACATTATCAAATAGAAAAATTTGTAAAAATAAAAAGAAAATAAACTTTAATTTACGTACAGATAATGCATGTTCGGGGGCAATCGGGAGGGAAAACTGCCCGCCAGACTATTGTGGCTTAAATCCCTGTTGTTTTTAGCAACATAAAAGTTTGTTATGTCATTCTATACATATATATAAACATGGTAAAAAATTTAATCAACTTACAACATTGCAGCAGTGGAAGCGAGATCCGGATATTGAATCCGGATCTCTCTGCTCAAGCGTGCACGAGGTATAACACTGTCAATTATAATAATCACTATTAAATATTATAATAAAAAGTTAATTGTATAAACCAATTCAGGGAAAGTATCATACATGCGAGTGAAATTATATATAACACCATCCCGTGCAAACGACAATCAAGCCCGGGCCAGGACGGCAGCCCACATGGGTCCTCACGGGGTACGTGTGCCCCTAGAGAGGCCAGCAAATGCCTCACGGCGAAATCTGAATCCATGTATAGAAATAATGCCTTTAGGCTTTACACAACTACGCAAACTCCAAAAGTTTGTTCTGAACATAAAAATCTTGTAAAATTCTTTTTTTCTTGTTTTTTCTCATATTATTTTAAATTTGATATGTGAGAACCTACCGTCGTTAGGGTGGGTGGCTCCTCCCACAGACCCTAGTAGTAATGCAATAACAATGAACTGTATGGAGACCATAACTGAAATAAACAAAACTCTAATTAGATACGTTTAACTTTTAACCATATATCATAATAACAAAATAAAGAAAAGAGAACTTGTATATTACACAGCAAAAATGCAATTTCTATGCAAGGAGTGATACGTTATATATTTGGTCACAAAATTAGATAATATGCTAGACTGATGGTGATAACTCAATTTGTTCAAACAAAATAATAATAATAAAAAAGAAAAGAAGAGTGGTAACTCGATCATTTTACAAACTATAACGTACATCTCTATAGTTATGTTATGATAATTTTCAATAAAAAAAGATCACTAGAATGCAAAACTACGACTAAACATTGAATGTGTATGTGTCGGGCACGAACCGGACTTGTGGCACTCGAACATGCCAAAACGTTTACAGAAAAAATAATTTTGGACATGTATCGGACACGCAGGTCTAGTTGAGGCATGTCCATCATGCGTGTCCAACACATCAAGCAATAATATGAATCCTTCCCTTATCATAATGCTTCATTGTGCTTGTTTACTGTTTTCTAACAGTTCAAGTATTCTAATTTACATAACACAAGGTTTGTAAGAATATAAGGACCTGAAGGACTTTGTTACTATAATGTTATACTGTTGTGAATATGAGGTTCTTTATCGCGATGAGTGTCGCGATTAAACAGCTTTCGAGAACGTGAATTAAATAAACGAACACAGCAAACAAGATGATTTTTAGCAGGTATACAAATATACCTACTGTGCCATAGGCGAAATATCCACTATAATAATGAGGATTTACAAAACTAGGTTTAAACTCTTAAATGAGAACCAGAACTAGTCGGAATGAATTATTCCAAAGCACCTAAACTAGACACTTCAAAGACTAGTAAAAATATGAGAAGATTACAACTATTGATTGTGAATCTCAAATCTGTAAAATCCGTAATCTTCTTCATCACTTGATCTGGTATTTATAATGCTTTAATCGATGTGAATCTGTGAATCAATTCTTCATCTTTATCCTTATCTTCAAGTGTCCAAATCATTCAATCCTCTAAGAGTCCATAAAATATTGACTTCCAAGAGTCCCTTGTATCTTGTCTTCTAAGACTCCATGGCTTTCTTGAATATAAGTCGCATCTTATCTGAAGCCAAACAATAAAAAACGTGGAACTAGGTTATCGTTAGTGAAAAAGGCAATTATTAATTAAGTCCTTCAAAGTGCAGATTTTACGATTTTGAAGCATTGAAACCATTGTTCTTTGCAGCGATCATATCAATGTTGTTACAACAATGATTTAAACAGCTGCACTTTCATTCTCCCCCTTAATGCCTTTCTTCACAACACATAGTGACATGTTAGACAGAAGGAACATAACAATAAACAAAAATACTTCACATTAATTAAAAAGAAAGGCCACAACACAAAGACAATAAAAGAAGACATTTTTTTTTAATTTTTAAATAGGACACTAAACTAAGACACTAAAACACAAAAGATTCACTCCTTCACTCCTTCCTTCTTCTTCAAAAACTAATCTCCCCCTTGTTGTGAGGAAAGGAGAGAAACTAGAGTCCGACGTTCCTCCATAAGCTCCTTAATCGGATCATCAATGTGCAAAACCTGATCCATAAGCATTTGGTCAGCTTGGTTGAATGGCAGTAACAACTGGTATTGCGACTCTTGTGAGAGTAACATTGCGATCCACGGTAATTACGGATGATATCCAGGGAATCTGGATAAAACTGCTTCAAGTATCTAAAGTTAAAGAATCCTAAAAAAAAAACACATGATCTGAACAAAGACACTTAGGTGTCACCTGATAAATCGAAATTATAGCACTTGGAGAAACAAGTATCGAAAAGTTACGAAAGACATAAACTCTCAAAATACCAAGTCATAATAGATAATTAAACTTAAGAAAACTCACGGTATCATTTTAGAGGTCGAGCAGGCATTCCCAAGACTCACTGTTGGACCAACAGTTACTCCAACACCCTTTCCCACAGGAAGAACAAAACGGACCAAATAAATCTCCCCCTTAATGCAAACTCCTAAAAACTCTTAAAACATGCAGTATCTATCATGACCAAATATACTATCGACCTGACACCCAAAATAACATCAAGAAAGATATGTAACAGCTCCCATCTCTACTCCTCTTTGTAAATTAAAATTAAAACAAAGCAAGCTGGTTGAGGCCTCTATTACGTAGCTATTAGGGGTGACTAAAGTTGGTGAACCATGTCGAATAATTGGAGCAGCGCATGAATCCCGTCCAAAGCTAAGCTTATGCGGAGTGAAAGCGGAACGCGACTTTAGCATATGGTAGAATAAGCCATGAGCTGAGTGCTAAAATGATTCAATATAGCTTAGAGAATCGAGGGACTTATATAAGTCGTATCTGACTCATAGCATCACTCGACAAAACATTGGCCCCATTGGGCTCTTCTTGGTTAGCCATCATTGGGCTCTTTGTGGCCACCATTGGGCTCTTTTAGTTGCTTTCACAATATGACAAGATTAGAGGAGTTAGTCGGAAGACAAAGAAAACAAGGTTCTCAAGACATTGAAAGAAGAGGCGGATAAACGAGGTCATAACAAATGCATGGACTTAGACAAACACAAAACACACGAAAAAGACAAGATGCGAGCGAAGACACACATCACAAGCATATGCAACACTGTTGATATGTGATGTTAAGATAACAGTGGCAGTAACAGTGTACCTAATGAATGCACAGGCCAAGAGCCCTTCTTAGACTGAAGAATCTCTCGGTATCTAAGGGTTTTGTGAATATGTTTGCAAGTTGATTTGTGGTATCTATATGCTGAATGTCTACAACTTGGAGATTTACTAAGTCTCGGAGAAAAAAATGCCTAATATATATATGCTTTGTGCGTGAATGTTGAACCGGGTTCTTAGATATGTTGATGGCACTAAGGTTATCACAAAACATAAGTAAAGTGTCACTCGTAAGACCATAATCATGCAACATATTTTTTAACTCGATTAACTGAGTGACACCTGACTACATGACAACATACTAAGACTTCAGCGGTGGACAAGGAAACCTGATTACATTTCTTGCTATACCATGATACGATTTTTCCCTAAGTAAAACATCCACCACTAGTGGATTTTCGATCATCTACATCTCCCTTGATCGAATCTTTGAACCCGATGAGATTAGTGTCGGTTTCCTTTGTCTACCATAAGCTTTAAACTAGCGATTACTGGATATGTATTTAAGGATGCGTTTAGCTGCGAGATAGGTGAGTAGTTCGAGTTGGATTGATACACACACATCTGAGAGAACATTATATCTGGTCGACTGGCAGATAAGTACGGAAGACTGCCTCTCATGGATCTGTATAGTGTTGGATCCACTGTTGCATCCACTATTGTATCAACTGTGACTGCAACATCACATTTGCGGAGTTTCAATGTGGAGGACATAGGAGAAGAACTTGTCTTAGAACCATCCAGACCAAATCTCTTGACTAAATTACGTGCATACTTCTCACAGGCGAGAGCAGACCAGACTTGCTTTGCTTGATTTGCAATCGAGGAAGAAATTAAACTCTCTAATCATACTCATTTGGAATGTACATCATGGCTCTCGAACAACCACTATCAAAATACCACATGGTCTTTTGCTTTGCATAATCTGAACAACACAACATTACATCTCAGTTGGTTTTAGGTATCAAACTTGCTTACTTTTACCCTTAGTTGAAGTACATTTTAGTCGATGTTGATTTCCTTTGTATAGCAGTTGTAACAACATTGGCTGATTTTTTCTGTGTCAGGTGCTTTCCCTTTTAAATATAGAAAACAAAATAGTTTCTTATGTCCTGGTTTGAAGCAAAACTGACACACAAACGTTTTCTTGATTTTCTTTCTCTTGCTACTTTCTTTCACAAACTTAGGAGCATCTTTCAAAAATTTAAAAGATTTAGTTTTGTGATTAGCTTTTCGGACTCGAGTAGTTGTAGGTGAGTTTGGATAACGAAGACGATTAGTACCATCATTACCTCGTTCAAGTACATTACATAGATTAGAAATACACAGTTCCATTTTGCAAATATTGCTTGATAGCATCAATTTGTTGGTCGAGGTATGTATCTCGGCATCCTTTTTGTCGACATCACTTCTGCGAACAACAGTGTCCTTGAGACTTTGATTCTCTTTCTCCATAGGTCTAAGAACTTTCTTCATGTCTCTTAATTTATGCAGTATTCCTTCATACATCCTCTGAAGTTCCTCAACCAATTGCTCTTGGCTAGATTCTTCCTCAAAGGGGTAATCTGCATGAAGATCAAGAGAACCATGCAAGCATCGAAATTTGTATCAGTGTTGCTTACCATTTCTTTGTAGTTGACTCTTGCTTTCCTCCTCAATTGCATGCCATCAATCACTTCACCAATCACTTGGGAAGGGGGTGCAATTCTTGAATCTTCTTGGAGAATCTCTTCTGACATTGTCCATTTCTGGGACTGGCTCTTCTGAGTCATTGTCATCAACATCTATCTATTCAGCATCACTATCTTACGAGGCGTGTCGACACATGTTGCATCGGTATTGCGAAACAGTTAGACAGCTGTTATTTGACAACATTCTAAATCTGTGGTGCAATCTGCTCTGTATTCAACATTTCAAAACCTGTGTAAGGTTTCCCATCATTACTCAGACCCTCACAATGACTTTGTAAGGTTTCCCAAGCATCCTTTGCCGTTTCACAGTTTTGAATAATTCTACACATGTGCATATCAATGTAACTGAATATTGCATTAAGAGCTTTCTCATTGTAGGAAGATTCCTTCCTTTCATCATCTGTCCATTGACTTTCTGGTTTGATTATCACATCACCATTAGCATCAGGTGTTGATTGTGGAATCTTATAACCATCCACCACAGTTTCCCAAGCACAAATATCAATTGATTTGATATGTGTTCTTAGTCTCATTTTCCAATAGGAATAATTTGAACCATATAAAATGGGCAACTTATCCGCATTTGGATTGAAAGAATTCATTTCAAGAAGTAACAATGTCCAACACACCTATAAATTAGGTGCCTGGCTCTTGATGCCAATTGTAAGAATATAAGGACCTGAAGGACTTTGTTACTATACTGTTACTGGCTTGAATAACAATGTTGCTATCACGGTGAGTGTCCTTTGTGACAAACACACTTTCGAACAGTGAATTAAATAAATGAACACAGCAAACAAGATGATTTCTAGCAGGTATATAAATATACCTACTGTGCCATAGGCGAAATATCCATTATAATAATGAGTATTTACAAAACTAGGTTTAAACTCTTCAATGAGAAAAGATCAAACACTAGAACTAGTCGGAATGAATTATTCCAAAGCACCTAATCTAGACACTTCAAAGACTAGTAAAAATATGAGAAGATTACAACTATTGATTGTGAATCTCAAATCTGTAAAATCCGTAATCTTCTTCATCACTTGATCTGGTATTTATAATGCTTTAATCTGATGTGAATCTGCGAGAATCAAGTCTTCATCTTTATCCTTATCTTCAAGAGTCCAAATCATTCAATCCTCTAAGAGTCCATAAGATATTGACTTAGAAATCCTTGTATCTTGTCTTACAGACTCATGGCTTTCTTGAATATAAGTCGCATCTTATCTGAAGCCAAACAATCAAAAACGTGGAACTAGGTTATGGTTAGTGAAAAAGGCAATTATTAATTAAGAACTTCTAACTGCAGATTTTCTGGACTGAAACTGTTAGAGCCATTGTTGCTGCAACAGTCATATCAATGTTGCTACAACAATGATTTAAACAGCTACACTTTCATGGTTATAAAGGTTGACTAACACAAGAATCCTTAATAAGAATTAGTCCTAGTTCTCAAGAAAATAAAATCGAAACATTAAATATAATGGAGCAATACATGTACATATTCAGTTTGAGTTGTATCATTGCATACTTACGAGTAGATTATAAAAATAAACTAAAGAGTTGAGTGATTAGAGAGATATTACTTGTTGCTGGCACATTCATATTTCTTTGCTTGCAGAACACCACTTGGCAGTAGGTGTTGTTTCAATCTTTCCCCTTCCGATTACTGAATCTAAAGAACCTGAATCATTAAACATATGTTTCTTTTAATCAGCATTCAACATAATTTATCTAGCTTGTAAATTTTCGCTGGTATAAGAACAGCAGAACACATGAACTCATACGTACACATATATAGTAGAGTTGATAAATGGTACAATAATTTAACGTTGATGCAGATAAGCAAATTAAATGAAGTTGTCGATCGAATAATTTTTGTATTTGGTAACAGGGGAACGTTTGAGATTTGAAGACCTTAACTAGTAAACAGATAAAAGATCAAGAAAGTGCAAAAGTTTGAAACTGAGCTAGAAAACAACAAAATTAAATGTTTCTTTAACAAAACTATGTTAAATGAAAAGCTTAATCTTGGTTATTAGCAGATTTGTCTCAGAATGGTAACCAAGATGAAGAGAGAACTATCACGTTATTAGGAGTAAACTATCTATTTCAAAGCTAAATCAAAGAGAACTATCTGATTTGTCTTGGATCATATAAGATGATCATAACCTTGGTTCTCAAAAGGATGTCTCAATCCCCAAAATAACCCAAGAAATAATTTAATATGATCAAGAGATTTTATTGAAAAAATGTTAAATTTCTTCCGAATCATCAAATGCTTATCCTGTTATTTTTTCTTGCAACAGACAGGCAACAGATTTGGACAAAGAGTAAACGATTGGTACTTAAATGGAACATAAAACAAGTAGAATATACAAAAAAAATCATAATTATGACATCCACACCTGGCAAGGCTGGATGCTCTTCTTCTCAGTTTCCACGATTATATATCGTTAATAATTCTCTTCTTTAAACAATTCTTTTCTAGGTATTAGTTATCTCAATGAATTAACCTGAGCATTACTAGCCACTTGGTAGCTTATATATACACCAAGATCTTCGTTCGTACGTATAAGTCTGCCTAAATGTACGTATTTCTGTTTCAGTGAGTGGAATTTAAGCTGGCGAAGAAAATGACATGATGTGAATGAGCAGCTATATATGTAGCAGTCGTGGTGTTGTGGTCTAGTGATTTTTAGCAGGTCTGCTCTGCACACAAGACCCTCACCAAATATGGGAATGGTTTCTCTTTCGGCCTTGTTAATAATACATTCTTTGGGTTAATTGGCCTTTGGTCCTCTAAGAGACATGGTCCGAAATCACATAAACCTTAAAACCCCAATTGAGTGAGAATTTGATCAAATTGAGTAATAAAGAAAGAGGCAGACCTGTTGGTACAATGTGAAAATATGAGCAAAGCAGCCATAAACAGGGGATCACGAAACCTCGCCGTAGGCAATAGAAACAACAGCTTCACGGCGATCAGGAACATTACGAATGGCGGGGGATCTGGCCGGAACAGTGACAATGAACCAGTTGCAGCAGCTGAAGCGGGTGGATTTTCCCTCCATTTCGTTTTGGGAATTACATAGTAATTAGATAGCTCGAATCACTAATAATTTGTATATTAATTATCAATGTATTTTTTATCTTGTTAAATATTCGTACAAAGTTTTGAAATATATATATATATATATATATATATATAAAAGACCTGATGATAAACGGATGTTTTCTAGTATATATATATTGTTTTAAACAATATAATTAATGTTTTATTAATAAATATTTAATATCATTTTATGTATATATATCGTTAGTAAACTCTAATTTTTTTTATATAAGCGTAATGTTTATGCATCGCTGTCTCATGAGACTTGCTCATCATTTTGTTAGCTTCTGTCTTTCTTTTCTAGACGTATGGGCCATGGTCGTAAAATTTCTCCTTGGCTATATAAGTTGGGCGTTCAGTGACCCGGGAGTCATGTGGCTATAACTTGGTACTAAATCTTGCACCGACTCTACCGAAACTCTCGAAAACTGTATTTTCCAGATCTCCAAAACCAATATTTTGATCCCTGGTAATTGTCTATAACAGACTATGTGGTAACAATCGTTAAAACTGTCCCACGTTATTCTGTAAGACTGGACCATGTCATATTATCGTGATATTATACTGCTTTGAGCCATTTCCTTGCGAATTTGCTTTTAAATCACTCAAATGGTGGTGGTGAAGTTGTATACACTTCATCCCGTTCGATCTTTAACCGAAATGGCAAAAAAGTTTGGGTAGATATCTGAATCGAGGACCAGCCTGCCGAGTGGCTTGTTGAAAGGGCTGGTCACACCGCGGGTGGTCTCGTAACTTAGACCACCATTTGCACATGGCACAAACTACCAGTCATGTATGCAATAAATATACACATCGCCTATATGATGGTCGATACTCTATAGATTAAGCCACGGTAGCCATAAAACCAAGCCATATTACAGGACCATTTTTACAATGTGACCAGCTGCTTGGTGGCCAATTACTACTGTTACTGGCTCTAACTGACTCAGTGACCAATTTCGCCTGTTGTGGGGACTGGTTAGTGGGTTGGTAAATTAGATTTTATTTTTAGCGCAGTACGAAGTTGAGGCATAACCGCCAAATTATTAGGAGTCGCAGGTACAAGGTGAGACTGATATTTTATGGGAGTGTAAATTAACGGTGGCATTTAGGACCTCCCGGTTAAGTCTAGTTTAGAAAGAGCTTCACAATAGGCATCCATCCGCACAAAGCCGTCCGCCTCTAACCCGGACCCACCAACTCTTTTTTTTTTTTAATGGCGGGTTAAAACATTTAAACTCGCCATTGTCGGGTGGGTGGCGGTTTGGATAAGTGCAACTCGCGACCTATCAAACCGCACACAATTTTATACTTCCTCCGTTTCGGAAATAACTTCCCACTTTGACATTTTACAGTCAAAATTTTCCAACTTGTTATGGCTGGAAAAATATCCACGGGTTGGAAAAATATCACCCGAACCGCATGGGTATCCTACCCACCTCGATTTATAATTATAATCACGGTATGATTTTTCGTAAATTCCCGTCTGCGCTTACCCCTATAAAGTGGGCTGGTCAGAGCACAACGAGTGGTCTCATAACTCAGACTACGATTGTATTTGGACTGGTTTGTGAGCCACCCACAAAGAAAACTAATCGACATTATTAATCAAAACTTCTATATTGTTAACAAAATGTTTGAAAAAACATCAATATTGTCAATGTGGACATTTTGATTAATACCATTAATGTTTTTCTTAACAAAATGGTTCCGCCTCCATACAACTTATTAGTGACCGTATCTCATTAAATATTTATCCGGGGGAGGAGGGAGTAATTTTCTTATACAAAATAAAATCATATATTTTGGATCGTGTGGCGATGGAGAAATATGGTCAGACCACGAAAATGTATGGAGCAATGATCTTCTTTCATAATTTTGAATTCGCACTGTTTGTAGCTTAATCGTACTAGAAACTTGAAATTTGTAACATGAAATTGGCCTTCTACAATCCAAAAAATTGAATTGGGTATTTAGTTTTACACTAGAAAAACATATTGCGACAATGCCAAAAAAATCAGAACCAGATGATTCTACCAACAATTTTATATGTTGCATTGCGTTATCGTATCGTGGTTTGAATTAAAATAAAATTAATAAGTTACATGTAAAACCTATTTTATTTTTCAGTACTATGTAACGTCGAATTAAAACGAAAATTCTCAAAAAAAGCAAGCGAAATGTGCATCACTATGTCTCCAAGCTTAGTAGTTCTATATAACCAAGGTTGGATAGATGGACCAGCAACCGTGCGTATTCGAGACGTCTATATTTATATATAGTATAGTAGTTGTCTAGTTGATTGCAATTACTATATATTTAGTGTACAGGTTGAGTGAGTTGATTAAGGTGATCATGCATATTTATAGCTAGAGAAACAGGGAACGTGTGGTATATTTAGCTTCATCTAATTAAGTATGACTCAAATCAATCATGTTTTACTTAATCTGTTCTCTTCACATGTCATTCAAATATAATTTACCCAATTGGCTAATTGCCAATATTTATTTACTATATCATGCGACTCCTAGTGGGTGAAATTTCACGTTAAATAGTAACTACTAATTATTTCATTTTGACATTGTAAATATGTAATGTTGAATAATTTGTAGGATAATTTGGTAAAATGTCATGTTAGATAGTAACTACTAATTATTTCATTTTGATACTATTTGACAAGCGATGAAAATCACCAAAACCTGGTTAAAAACTGTTAGATATTTTGTTAAGAATATCTGTTTAGATTTTGTTCAGCAACATGATGACTTATCTTAGTCTCAGAAAGGTGATTAGTACTCTTGGTTCACTTGAACATTGTAAAAGAGGAAACCCACTAAGTATGATAGTCTAGCTAATCTTGTATAGGATGTTAGGTCTCGAAATGTAATTTTTATTTTATGAAGAAGACCAAGAAGAACACATCAAGCGAAGCTCAACAACAATTGAAGACTTGAAGAAAAGCGCACAAGATTCTTGAATCATTGTTGGATATCTTAGCGATATCTTGTGAACGAGCGATTTCAAACAAAGCATGTCACAAGAGATATCTGAGAAATAAGATACACATCTGAAAGCAAGGAAAGTGTCCACAGATATCTATTCTCAGATACCTTGAGCGTTAACCACGTTTCTGAAAGAGAAATATATATTGCAAACAAAGTTGTTTCAATAAATACAAGTGGTATCTGAAGAATGAAGATAAGGACGTGCAAAGAATCAGATAACACTAGTCTCTGATAAAAAGCATAGTTCCGTTGACACTTGAGGACAAAAAGTATAGTCTGATGCATTTAATGCACGGATAGAGATGTCGAATAAAAGCAGCGGCTTAGAAGAAGACAAAATACTCTGATTACTATACACGGATATCGATAGTTTGAATTTGAGCTAGCGGATACTATTCAAGCGGCACTCAAATTCATCTATAAATATCAACACTTAAACTTGAGAAGATACACGGAACACACAACTCAGAACACAAGACCTTGAACTGCATACGATATCTGATTATCTTACTCTCTCAAAGCATCTTACTTATTATCAAAGCTTTTTGTTGCGACTAAAGCTTATGATCTTGAGTAAACACTGAAGTTCTAAGTGTCCTGATCCTAAACAAGCAAAGCTATCTGTGAAGGAGTTGAATCAAAAGATCAACTATCTGAGATTCATTCTCTTAAACAGATATCATAAGACTTAGTCGATAAAATCGAACAAGATACCATCTGTTGTAAAGTGTATTAAGTAACAGTTCACGAGCTATCGATTAATGAAAAGTTATTAAGGCGCTCATCGACAACTCGAACCTAAACCAACACCATAATGGCGTGGAGTCAGGAAGTACTTAGTTTGAAAAATGGGGAATAACTCCAAGGTTCTAGGAGTATAGGAAGTACTTGATTTGGGAAGCGAGGAATAACTCGAGGTTATTGAGTATAGGAAGTACTTAGCTTGGGAAGCTAGGAATAACTCAAAGGTTTACGAGTAGGAAGTACTTGTTTGTACATGAGAACAACTCAGAGGAACATTTGGTTGGGAACCGATTGTTTAAGAATCTTAGAATAGGATTATTGTAAGGAAATCCTAATTATACATTCTAGTGAATTCTAGGTCTCGATAGACCGAAGTGGATTAGTTGGAGGATTCATACCTCCGGATACCACTATACTTCTTTGTGTCATTTACGTTTACGTATTTATACTTGACACACACACACTTATTAAGCATTTACGCACTTATCTTTATTAATAAGTCTTCCTTTTCTGATTCTAAGTATCGGATATCTATTGAATATCGAGAAATATTTATTATCGACAAAGTTTTAAAGACTATTCACCCCCCTCTAGTCTTTTACTTTGCCGTTATCTGGACCAACAAGTGGTATCGAGGCGGGAGGTTCATCGATATACCTTTGAACCTAGATCCCAGATAGGTGAAGAAACTTTGTCCACTTTTGAGGACTATTTAATTTGTGTGTTAAGTGCGGTATGTCTCGAGTGATGCACCGTTCTCAAACCGGAGAACTACGAAATGAAAAAATAACATGATGCTCCACCTTGAAGCCGTAAGTGGCGAGATTATCGAAGTAATAAAGAATGGCCAATAGTCATTCAACAACTTAAGCAAGTCATGGAGGTTTGAGTGGAAGAGCAGAGATCAAGCGAAGGATCTTCACAAGCAGATCGTCGACTAGTGGAAGATCTCTTTGGTCGAGTTATTCTGAACCAAAGCCAGAGAACTACGGACATCCGAAGATGCCAAGAGGAATCGTTTGGATGGTCAAGCTCGTAACATCATCATCGGATCGACACGAGCACATACGATGTAAAGCGTGGGTGCTAAAGCAGCGAAGTTGCACAGCAGTGATTGAAGAAAATACGTGCGGGCCAGAAAACGAGGAAAACAAGTTCGAAGTTCTAAAGTTGAAATTTCAAAATTTCAAACAAGGTCCCATGAAACTCTGGAAGAACTTGATTTCGGGTTTACCACTCTCATGAGTGATATGGCGACACTTGGGAAATCAATAGATACTCTCGATGCGAGAAGATTAAGACTATTGTCGAAGTCTTAACCACAAGGAGCATACTAAATTCTTTTATTTTAACCAAGATGCGAAATATCACTCGATGGAACTTTTCTCTCATCTTGCTCTTGTTGACTATGAGACAACTCGGAGAGAACAAACAAGCGAAAAGTTGCAAAATGTTGCTCTAGTTACTCGAGGAACTTGAAAAGAAGAAAAGCAAGGAGGAGGCGAGGATGCTCTTCTTGCAAAGCAAATGAGTAAATTTGTCGGTCGAGAAATTGAGAGAAGAAAAGCGAAGAGAATTTGAAAAAGCATCTAGACTCGAACTATCACGGTACAAAAATATGCAAAGCTTCATTTGAACAAACCCATTTCGAGAAAGCATCATGTCTTGAGGAAGAAATGGAAGCGATATCTGTTTCTATTGCCGGAAACACAGCCACTTCAAGAAGGATTGTCACGCCTCGACAAACTAAGGGCGGTGACAAGAAAGATAGAAGAATCTTGAAGAAGCGAAAGCTTTGTTAGCGAAGAAAGAAAGAAAATCAAATTCAATGGATGCTCTAGGCGTTGAGGCAGATTACGAAGATGACAATTCGGATGATTCAACCTACCATCACGAATTATGTGGAGTTACTCATGATATAATCGACTTGACCTCAAGAAGAATGAAATGTGTGGAGTTCTTTGAAATTGTGGACGGACATCTCAACATAGAAAAGCATCTTATGGTGATGAGGTAACACATACTTCTTGCTACACTTATGAAAGTGATGAAGAGGAAATAAAAATCTAGAAAATCTTAGGAAAGAACTTGACATCTATGAAGAGAATTTCTAATGATTGAGCTAGAGCGAAAACCTTGAAGAAGAAAAGAATTCTCTTGAAAAGGAAATTCTCAATTAGTTAAAGAATCGAGAGAAAGGATCTGAAAATGCATTTCTCAAAGCTCGATATCTGAGGCGAAAAGTCACATGAAGAAGCGATGGGTGAGTTCTGAAAGAATTATGAAAATCTTCTTTACGAAAACAAGGAACTCGAAGAAAGAACTATCTTTTCAATCTTATGCCAAAGCTAGTGACACTCTTCTTTGAAGTACAATCTTACTTAAGAGATCCTTGAAAAGAGCGGACTTGAAATTTGAATACCAGACAGATTGTTCTATCACTCTGAATAAGAGTAAGGAGAAAAGAACATTTGTAAGAACTTCAAAAGGCGGTTCCCATACAATCTATTGTATCGGTGAAAAGACAAAGATTTTTGACAAAGGAAAGGCGATTCGCGACTAGACCTTTGTGGGAAAAACAAGTCAAAAACAAAGCTATAGATGCGTCTACGAAAAGAAACACAACAACGAAAAGTGTAAACACCAGCGATGCTATGTCTCTCAAAAAGGTAGAATTGCGAGTGGCAAATTCTCCCATGTCACTTTTACGAAAGAAATTGGATCGACGAGAGACTAGCAAAGGCTTTGAGAAAGATCTCGATAGCTTCAAGTGCTCAAAGCGGCATTGGCTACAAAGGCATTGAAAATAACTTGCTCATGAGTACTGGAGGAACAAGACGATGGTGAAAGCTAGAATTGCTCAAAGCAATTATCGAAGTGGAAGTTAAATCAAGCCCTTTTGAAAATCTGAATGCGGGGCTAGAAGAAATCGGCAAGGAAGGCTAAGTTCTTTGAAAAGCAAACTCGAAACTGACAGTGTCTGAAAGCATCATATGGAGCACTAGGAACACACGAGGAAGAAAATAATTCTTACTAATGATAACTTTCATTGAAAAGAATTCCTCCTTACGTTCTGTCGGACAAAGCATATTTGAAGAAATTCATTCAAAAATGGATTCCTCTTTGGAAGAACTTTTGATTACAGCGGTTCCATCAAAGATATGAGAACCTAATCTCTGTTTCTGTTGTGTGCGAATGCTTCTGGACTAAAGCACAATGGCTATTTGATAGTGGATCGGAAAGCACATGGCGAGACAAGCAAATCTGGTTGATTACAAAGCTTGCAACACAGGACGGATATCAGTTCTTTGGAGAGAATTAAATCCCTCTACGGGATTTGGCAGCGTCAAATTAGAACTTTAACAATCAGCGGCGTATTACATGTTAAGGATTTGAAATCTGATCTATTTAGCATGAGCAGTTTGCGAGACAAGGTTTTACTATAAAATTCAAAGCTAAATCACGCAAACTAATTGACAATGAGTCAAGCGAGCGGTCTTAGTTGGTCGGCGGAAAAGCGATCTTTATGTTCTTGATTGGGCATACTGCCCTGTTGAAGAATGTCTCATGGTGAGTCAATCTGGTCACGGAAGAACCTTTGGTTATGGCCTGAAAGAATGAGTCACTTGAACTTCAAAACTACGAATAGACTTGCGAAAGAGTTAGTGGTTGGTCTTCGAACATCTTCGGAAAGGATGGTATACATTACACTTTGTCGGATGGGAAACAATCTAAGATCTCTTTCAAGTCAAATCGGACACTCTAGTGTTAGACCCTTTGCAACTTTTACATGGATCTATTTGAATCATACGTAACTAGTTATGCGGGAAAGAAGTATGAATGGTTGTTGTAGATGACTTCTCAAGATTCACTTGGGTTGTCTTTACGAAACCAAATCGATGCCGGTGGAGATACCAAACCTCTTGAAAAAGCTTGAAGTCATGAAAAATGACAAGGTATCTGCAATCGAGCAGACCATAGTGCTTGAGTTTGTCAACGATTACATAAAGGAGTTTTGTACTGCAAGGTATACAACACCAACTTTCCTCTGTAAGAACACCTCGACAAAATGGTGTTGCAAAAAGGAAAAATAGAACCATTAAAGAAGCTGCAAGGACAATGCTAGGCGACCTTTGAGATAAGTGAAATTTATTGGGTTGAAGGCGTAAACCTGACTGCTACACTCGAGCGGATGCTTGATAAACAAACACCATGGCGGGACCCCTATGAAATCTTGGTTGGTAGACCCCTAATATCAAACATCGAGAGTATTTGGTTGTAGATGTTTTGTTCTAAACAATGGGAAAGATTATCGAGAATAATATTTCAACGAAAGCGGATGAAGGTGTTTTCTTGGCTATTCCACAAGCAACAAAGCTTACGAGTTTACAACAAAGAACAAAGAAAATTGAAGAATCGGTTCATGTTGTATTCTATGAAGGAAGTAAAACACCTCCTATTGATGAACTCTCGAAAGTTCAAAGAACTATTCTTTGAGGATCTAAAGAAGAATCCTCGAAAGGAAAAACATCATTATGGAAAGTGAGGATGACTCGGCGTGAAAAGCTTGAAAACTAGTAATAACAAGATGACTCCGGACATGATGAGGAATTTCCTATGAGTTTTCGAAATGGAGCAGATTCTTGAGAACCTTCATCATGAAGAGGTATCGAAAATGAGAATCTTTGAAATGCATGTCTTAGATATCTCTAACCTTTGAAAAAGTGTCAGATATCCATGACATTTCCCATATGTAAGATATCTCAGATACTGAAAAAGTATCAAATCAAAATCTTAGTGATTCACATTCAGATCACCTGGATATTGATCCTACTAGCACTAAACCTATGATGAAATGGATCAAAGATCATCCTACAAAGGATATAATTGGACGATTAATCGGTGTTAGGACTAGGAGAGCGATAGTGAAAATGCTAACTCTCTCTTTGGATGTTTCATCTTGAATATTGAACCTAAAATATAGAAGAAGCATTAGGAGACCAAGGTGGATCTACGCAATGCAAGAAGAGTTGGATCAATTTGAGAGAAACAAAGTGGAAACTAGTTCCATTTATAGAAGGAATATACGTGATTGGAACTAAATGGGTTTCGAAACAAGATGAATGAATCTAGTGAAATAACTTGAAACAAAGCAAGATTGGTTGCGAGGATTTACTCGGTGAAGGCTTAGATTTTGATGAGTCATATGCAGTTGCAGATTGGATGCAATAAGACTCTTTCTAGCCTTCTTGACTCATAAAGATTTCAAAGTTTATCGGATGGATGTCAAAAGTGCATTCCTAAGCGGTGAACTTGCGGAAGAAGTTTATGTTGAGCAACCACGGCTTTGAAGTTTCCTCGAAAGTAGAATGGTCTATAAACTACTGAAGCTCTGTATGGGTAAAGCAGGCTCAAGAGCATGGTATGACACTTTGGCCAAGTACATACGGAAAGTGGTTTCAAGAAAGGAGAAGTTGATAAAACTTTATTTACCTTAAATAATGATGGGAAACTACCCTTAGTTCAAGTATATATTTGGATCTAAGGAAAAACAACTTTGTAATGACTTTGCAAATCTCATGAAAAGCAAGTTTGAGATGAGCATGATGGGAGAAATGAATTATTTACTAGGATTGCAAGTCAGCAACTCGATGATGGAATATTCATTAGTCGAACAAAGTATGCAAAGACATGCTCACAAAATTCAATCTTAAGCCTTACGAAAGAATGCTAAGATACCTATGAGCATTGGAACCAAAATGACCTATCTTGAATCAGACAAAGTGTTGAAGAACATAAGTATAGGAAATTGATAGGTTCACTACTTTACCTCCTGCAAGTAGACACGATATTCAATATGCCGTTGGAGTATGTGCTAGATTTGACAAATCGATGCAAAACACTACAACATTGCTATGAAAATATTAAGGTATGTGAAGAGTACGATAGATGTAGGATTGTGGTATCCTAAAGAAAGTGGATTGAGTTTATTTGGTACTCGGATCTTGATTATCTTTGGATCATTGCTTGATAGGAAAAGCACCTCGGAACTTATGGGTTTACGGGCACTAGACTTATCTCATGGTTTAGCGAAGCAAAACTCAATTGCGACTTCTACCACGGAGATTTGTATATATTCTTCTTTGGTTGTTGTGCAACACAAATTACGTGGATACAACAACAACTAAAGACTATGGACTCCATGAGAAGAAAACTCCCATTTTACGTGACAACACAAGTGCTATTGCGATTACAGAATCCTAAATTTCATGCGAACAAAGCACATTGATGTTAGACATCACTTCGCCGAGACCATGTTGAAAAGGCGATATAGAGATACTCAAGATTGGCTTTGAAGACCAACTTGCGATATTTTCACTAAGCCACTACAAGAAAGTAGATTCTTAGCCTTAAGACATAGTCTTGGACTAATGAAACTACTGATGAAGAAGAGTTCGGTATCTGAGCGAGCATCGAGAGAAGAGGCATCTGAGCAGGTATCCGGAAAGAGAAAAGAAATCTGAGCGGGCATCCGGAAAGAGGTATCTGAGCGGGTATCGAAAGAGAAAAGAGAAATGCAGGCAGGAATCCGAAGTGAAAAGGGTAAAAGCAAAAAGATAGCTTAAGATCTACGAGGCGGAACTCGGATATGAATCATTCTATAAGCAGGGAACACGAAGAGAATAGTATAACTATCTGCGATCGACTACTCTCTTGAAACTCGCATTATTTCTATCTTGATGAAAAACTTGGAAAAATCCTAAGTATAAAATGATTGAGATCACGAACAATGTCCTTGTTCATCTGATTGTGATTCGGATAGCAAATCGCCAAAACTCATTAAATGGGCACAATTACACTTCTTGATTGTGATCATTCTTGAAAGATACAATGGTGACCCTCGATGAAGTTAAGCGATTGATGCATGCGGTGGAAATTGATTCACGATAAATAGTGAATTTGTTGAAATTCAGACATGGCCCACTAAGCATTTAATGCCGAACTAGCTTTTGCTCACGCCTGTTTGCAAATCACAGATACGTACACACAAAATCAATTTGTATGTATTTGTCTGTTGGGATTCAACTACTATATATATAGGATTTTGGCAAATGAAATCACTTTTGCCTAATCCGAAATTTCTTCTTGCTCAAAAATAGCAAATTCTCTCTTGATTCTCTGCAAACCATCTACAATCTCTGCAAATCAGATTAAGTTTTTCTGAAAAGAATCACTGAATCACATCTCTTTCAAACACCAATTTCAATTCCCTACACTATATAAAGAGATGGCCTCCAAGAACACTTGACACGAAATCGATCCTCCTTTGATGCTTCTGAAAATCAAGCACCAGAGTTGGTTATTGTTAACAATCGACTGGTAGGAGTTTTTAATCCTGACCATTGAACTTCAAGTCACAGAATGATTTGCGGTGGTTCCATGGTTGAGGAATACCTCACTGCTGCAATAGAAAACCAAACTGACAGAAAATTGATTCTTGACATGCTTGAAAAGGCACAAATCAAGGGTTTTCTATCTGCTCGCCCAAGTGAAATTTCATCACTCGATGTGTTGAAATTTTACAACAACTCCAGGATTATTTCCTGTGTTTGAAACCTTTGAAATAGTGTCTATCAAAACCTCGATCGAGGAAAGGAAATCATACGGACTTAACAACTACGTAAGTTGTTTGAGGTTCAAAATCTTGGAAAGGATTTTGAAATAAACACGAGGATGATGAACTCCTTGAAGGTGTTAAAGAACTTTCTGATGGCGTGTGTGATCTTGAAAATCGATACACCTTGAGTTCAAGCTTCTTGACATCCGAACCGGACATCTGTTGGTTCCTTTGGGATGTACTAGCTTGCATTCTTCACAGATGCTTTGATGGTCTACAAGGAGATCTTGACGGATAAGCGAAAGCGATGGATCATGATGTTCTTCTTTGAATCGACAAGACAAAATTGGAAAACCCTTTTAAGCTGGGAAAATGCGCCTTCATGAAATTTGTGAAGAAGATTGAAGGCTTGAGCCTAAGATTGTCAAAGGACTAGGTGAGCGAAAGGCCATGGGTTATAGTGCGAAGATATGCTACTTCTTTGGAAAAGCTTGGCATTGAGCTCGGAGGCGGTGAAATAGCCGATAACTTACTCTACAAGTATGAGTATACAAATCGATGAAAAAGGTTCTTGGGTCTCGAAAGGTCTAAGAAGAAAATATGAAAAGATATCTGAAGAAAGGTTGCGACCAAGAAGCCCGAACTTCAAGAAAGAAGTCTGGCGGCAAATCGGAAGACACACCGAAAGAGGTTGTCAATTCTCGATATCTGCGGGCATTGCCGATGGTGATAATGGCGGATGAACTCATCAATGCTTTGCAAAGAGTTATCAACTCTTGAACAAGTAGACTCGAAGAGAAAGTGCTTTGAAATGTTGTGACTAATGCGAAAGCGCTGGCGATGAACTCGTAAATCTTGCGAAGAGTGGTGAAAAGAACCAAGCCACATCTGCATAAACCACAGGATTAATGGACCAATCAGTTCCCAATGCTGATGAAAGCTCGGCGATGAAGATGATGAACTAGTCATCTCTCAAGTCCTAGAAAGAACAAAGAGGGCTAAGGTTACTGAAAAAGTAACTGGTGATAAGGTATCTGAAGAAGAACCTACACCACAGGTTGCTGAACCTATAGCAAAGGTTGTTGGTGCAAACACAACATCAGGGAATGACTCTTTTGCACAACTTCACAAAGCCCTGATGAGTGGTATTTTAGTGCTGGCAGATGCTGATGGAAACGCCACATCTAAAAATCTGGAAGAACATTCTACTGATCAATCTTCTGCTTCCAGACAACCACAACAACCACAAACACAACAACCACAACAGCCACAAGTGGTTGATGAAATGGTAAATGAACTCCATTTTGAATTACCAGCAATACAGTATGCTGAAGAAAATCCTGTAATTGAGCAGGTTCCTGACTCGATGAGAGTGATCAAACTGAGACACCTACTCAGAATGATCAACCAGGGGAGGCAACTGAGTTGCATACTCAGGAAAGGTGTGAAGTACCAGAAACTTCAAACAAAGAAACTACACTGGGACAAGACGACCAATGTATAGAAAGGTCACAAGTTCCAGAGACCAATCAGCCTGAAACTGCTCGGGTAAATGGTGGTTTAACTCTTACCTTGTGAAAAATTTTATACTTATAAATCTTGTTACATTATAAAATTTCTTTATTCACAATTGAGTTAAAGCGAAAACAAGAGGAAGTGAGAAGCTTACCTCGAATCTTGAAAAAGAGGTTCCTTCAACCTCGACTCTTGAGAAATCTGAGCACATGCCACGGTAAATGATTCTTAAAGAGAACTAACTTTTCGATAAAAATTTTGTATGCTCATTCATGATAAATGTTTCTATGAGGCTCCAATGAGATGGAAGAAGATAAAGCGAAATGCGGAGACAAACCGAAACCAACAAGGTTTACGAAGAACACATCATGAGCCTTCAAACTTGAAGGTATATGACAATCAGTGACAAGTATTCTTCATCACAGGTTATCTTTTATCTCTTCTAATATTGATACTTTCTACTTACAGGCTATTTGAAGTAGAAATGCAAGGGATAAAATTGCGACTTCCCTGCATCAATGGAAATTGATGAAGCCCTAAGGCAACATCACTCGAAAGAACACGAAGCGCACAAGTTTACGAGAAAAATGAATCTGAGCTTCACGATGAGAGTAAGTAGCTCAAATCGAAATTCATTAAAGCATATTTATGCATAGATTCTTTCAAACTATTTCCTAAGTATTGTATTTATCTCGAGTTCAAGAAAGAAAGGTTGATGAGGACGGACTTCCAAGTCTCCACCTCACAACAAGATATACGAGACACCAATCGTCTCGATAGAACAAATATCTGAGCACGATGTTCTTACTCGGGTAACTCGAAACTAAACTACACTTCTACTCGAGATATCTACAAAAGTTTTGAAACTCACTCAAAACTCTTTCTTTCGAGGCTCAAGCAGATGCAAAGCAAGTTCCCATTGAAGAAACAAGGGACTACTTCACTTCTTCAAAGCTCACACCTTGCGAAAGCATATTGATGCTTGAAATGGCGAAGTTAAGGTGCTACGATCTCTACGAAATATTGAGAATCAGCGATCAACCAACCCGAGGCAATCTGAGCTCTTGACACGGAAACATATGTCGAAGCAATGTTCCCTGAGAACAATATCTGATTCGACTTTACTACCTGAGGACTTTTCGAAGTAGTGCATAGTTTGATACATGCCTTTGAGCAGGCGGATGGTGGACAAGATTACGAGATGGCATTCAAGCCCACGCCCAGACTACGCAATTCATACCTACGAACAAGAAGAAGTTAATGGCGAAGATCACTATCCGAAGTGATCAATCTTGTATCTGAAGATGATGAGGAGGAAGAAATGAATGAAAATTACTTTGATGAACCTCCCGACCATCACCAAAAGGATGATAATGACAAAAGGATGATGATGATGCCCTGCACCGGGGAGGAGGAATTTCACGGAGAAACAATGTCTCACCATTTGAAAAGCAAGCGAGAAGACTTCACGAAATCTCCGTCTTCATCACCTCGAAATCTACTCATCCATCTTCTAACCAACCGCGATTACTCTTGAACAAGTAGTTGAGCTCTACGAGAAACCAATGGAAAATATTAAACACTCGGACGGAAGTGCTCAACTCGGATAAGCTGTTGGAAGAAGAACAACGACTCCATCTTCAAGCTGGAAGATCAAATAGCTAAATCCGAGATAAGATTGATCAACTACAAGATCTATACTTAGAAGAAATGATTGCTTACTCTAAGGTTAAAGAGCTACGGAATGTACAAGAGATCACGAAAGAACTTCGAATCTTGAAGAAGTATCGAAATCAAGCATGATGCTAAAGGCGCATCATCTTGAAAGAAGTACCATCCTCCTCCCAAAAGGAAAGAAACCAATCTACGAGATGGTTCTTTGGACTTGATCTGATCGATGAAAATGTCGAGAGGATGAAGATCCTTTGGGCTAATCACTCGATGATGAAGAAGACAAGACTTTGGCGAGCACCGCCATGAACATCTAGCGGTTTTCACTTGAAAAGAAAGTTGATTGCTCCTACAATCTTCAACAAAGCATGACGTCTACTCCCATGAATACATGAAGCGGTGCAATCTTGGCTACTACGAATAAGGAGATGTCTTCACGAACAAGGAAGTAATTGCCTCGTCCCTACGAAATGAGAAAGTTCACTAAGCTCATCACTCGAGAGAACAACTAGCATGGTCATTGCTCGGAAAGATGCAGGAATGATAAGGGCGATGATGTGTCTTTAGTGAAAAAGCTTTTCAAGAGGCAAGTTACCTTCTTTGGAAGCAGATGCCATCCTAGGCCCGTTAAGCGAGCTCCTTGATAAGGACAATGGACTTATCAAGCAAAATCAGGAGCTCAAAGCCGAACTTCAGAAGTTGGTCACTGCCTACAACTATTTACAAGGGCATTTTGACTCTCTCAGATTCCTTTATGAGAGGTCAATGACAATGACTAAGGGGAAAGAAAGTACAAATCTGGACCTCAAAGTCGGGGAATGGGAAGAAGGAGATGAAATCAAGAAGAAATCTGGTAGTGCGGCTCGAGAAAGGAAGAAAAAAACTTCCAGCCACCACTCGAATCAATGAACCCTCCTCGAGCCATTGCTTCCCGGAGACCTCTTGAAGGAACGAAATGGTAACAAGGGCCATAGCACGAAACCTCAAGGAGTACCAAGGCTCGAGGAGAAGACAAGTCGGAGGAATGATGAATCTTACGAAGAAGAAGAAGAAGGTCAAATCAAGTCGAGGGCAATGAAGAAGTGCAAAGATCTCACAAGAATTGATCTTGATGATGATGAAGAGGCGATGAAGATGAAGCTCCTCTTCACGGAAAAGGAAAATTGAAAGCTAAGCGGCCCATGTTTGCAAAGCCCTAGCGACTAAAACACCCTCTGGAAATACCAAGTCTATCCGGTGGTGGTTCTTCAACAACAACCCAAAGAGAATTCTAGCGGAAAAGAGCAGTGAGAAAGTGAGCAAAGACAAAATCAACTTCCCTCGGGCGGAAGAAGCGAAAATTGAGTATGTGAAGTATGACAATGATTCCTCTGTCTCTGGTGCATCAATCGGAAAAATGGCTATTGGATTACGGAACTTAAGCATCTATTGGTAAATTCAAGATTTCGAACCAATCCTTAAACAACTTATGGCATGGAGAAAGAATAAACCTACCTTGATCAACACGATCACATCAAAGCATGGTTGGATTTTAAAGTTGTCAAGAAGGCTGAAGCCGTGAAGAAGGACCTCTCGATGATTGTCCATATGGAAAGCGGATGATGTGCACAAAATTACGAATATCACGAGCAGGAGCCAAGACCAAGACTTGCTGTGGAACCCTATGAGTCGTTCTATCTAACAGAAGATCAATACAAGGGTGACATCAGATATCTGAAGATTATCTATGATTACTTCAAGCTTTCAGATATCAGAATAGAGCATGCCTGGAAATGGGGAAAGTACATGGGTTGAGCATTTTGCGAAAAATCCTACCAAAACCTGAAAGTGCGTGGATTTGCGGAGAAACAAAGATGCTTGTCGAACTCTTCTTTATGATTATTTTGATGACATCAAAGGTTTGGAGATAGGAAATTCTGGTGATCCATAGAAACCTTTGTTGAAGACTTGAAGATTGAAGACTTGAAGACTAGTCTATTAGGATGTTTACTTGGAGCTTGGTTACTCTGTTGTCCTAATTTACTATGTAATTTTTGTATTTTCTTGGTGAGCTTAACTGTATCATGTGTTAAAGTTATCTGTAATCTTTAGTTGCGACTTATCTGAAGAACTTACTCTCAGATAGTATTCTATAAAAGATAACTTGTCAGCAAAGATCACACCTTGTGATTTGTTTGATGTCTACTTTCTGCACTTAATTATATGATTTGAAAGATCTTAAGAAATGATTAAGTAGTGGATTGTTTCCTCATCAGTTGTAATAGGGAAGATAGTCATCGTTGGTGATCAAAATGGAAATTTGTTAGATATTTTGTTAAGAATATCTGTTTAGATTTGTTCGACAACATGATGACTTATCTTAGTCTCGAAGGTGATTAGTACTCTTGGTTCACTTGAACATTGTAAAGAAACCCACTAAGTATGATAGTTTAGCTAATCTTGTATAGGATGTTAGGTCTCGAAATGTAATTTTTATTTTATGAAGAAGACGAAGAAGACATCAATGAAAGCTGACAACAATTGAAGACTTGAAGAAAACTACACAAGATTCTTGAATCATTGTTCGGATATCTTAGCGGATATCTTGTGAACACGAGCGGTTTCAAACAAAGCGTATGAGAGATATCGAGAAATAAGATACATATCTGAAAACAAGGAAAGTGTCCTGAGATATCTATTCTCGATACCTTGGCGTTAACCACGTTTACGAAGAAATATATATTGCAAACAAAGTTGTTTCAATAAATACAAGTGGTATCGAAGAATGAAGATAAGGGCGTGCAAAGAATCGGATAACACTAGTCTCGATAAAAGCATAGTTAGATTGACACTGAGGACAAAAGTATAGTCTGATGCATTTAATGCGCAGACGAGATGTATGAATAAAAGCAGCGGCGACTTAGAAGAAGACAAAATGCACTCTGATCTTATACGAGATATCGATAGTTTGAATTTGAGCTACGGATACTATTCAAGCGGCACTCAATTCATCTATAAATATCAACACTTAGGCGACTTGAGAAGATACGGAACACACAACTTCGAACACAAGACCTTGAGCGCATACGATATCGATTATCTTACTCTCTCAAAGCATCTTACTTATTATCAAAGCTTTACATTGCGACTAAAGCTTATGATCTTGAGTAAACTTGAAGTTCTAAGTGTCACGATCTAAACAAGCAAAGCTATATGTGAAGGAGTTGAATCAAAAGATCAACTATCGAGATTCATTCTCTTAAGCAGATATCATAAGACTTGGGTCGAAAATCGAACAAGATACCATCTGTTTGTAAAGTGTATTAAGTAACAGTTCTGAGCTATCGATTAGCGAAAAGTTATTAAGGCGCTCATCGACAACTCGAACCTAAACCGACACCATAGCGGCGTGGAGTCTGAAGTACTTAGTTTGAAAAATCGGGGAATAACTCAAGGTTCTGGAGATTATAGGAAGTACTTGATTTGGGAAGCGAGGAATAACTCGAGGTTATTGAGTATAGGAAGTACTTAGCTTGGGAAGCTGAGGAATAACTCGAAAGGTTTAAAGTCTGGGAAGTACTTGGTTGTGAAAGAGGAACAACTCGGAGAACATTTGGTTGGGAACCAATTGTTTAAGAATCTTAGAATAGGATTATTGTAAGAAATCTCAATTATACATTCTAGTGAATTCTAGGTCTCGATAGGCAAAGTGGATTAGTTGGAGGATTACGCCTCCAGATACCACTATACTTCTTTGTGTCATTACGTTTACGTATTTATACTTGACACACACACACACACACATATTAGCTTACGCACTTATCTTTATTAAGTCTTGGCTATTCGATTCTAAGTATCGGATATCTATTAGATATCGAGAAATATTTATTATCGACAAAGTTTTAAAGACTATTCACTTTTTTCTACTGCTTTCTTTGCTAGTTATCTGAATAAATAACATCTATTTTAACCTGATTTAAGGGAGAAAACTCGTTGAATTTAAAGAATATTAAATGGTGGTGAATGTGATTGATCTTGATTCAGGCAATTGTTGCGTGTGTAAGGTTTCTTAGACCATGACCCCGCCCGGTGGTGTCACTCTCACCATCTCAACGTAATAATGGACTCAAAACTCGTGTGGAATTTTTCCTTGGGTAAATGGCTTTTAACTGAGACGGAATCTTCACTTATCATCTATGCAGATTTAGCACAATTGTACGGGTCGGGTTCTTAATTATACTCCCTCCATTCCGATTTCAATTTCCTGCATTTCATTTTGAGACGTCCAATTTCAACTTCTCATCTCTTAAAACGGAAAAAATCCCTCCTAATTTAATCACTATCTCTCATAATTTATTCACTATTTGGCATACCTAATTCACTCTATTTCCTGCTATATCACCATTTCTTCTACTTTATTCACTTTTTTTTCTTAAATTTTGTGTCCGGACCGGCGGGAAGATGAAATCGGGACGGAGTATTGTATACTAAAATGACGTGGAAAGTTATCAGAGAGCTAGCTAGGTTATTCCCTATGTGTTATATTAATTACTTTCTTGGATACACCCCGATTCAGGTTGTACCAATTTTCGAGTTTGATTAAGTCTAGGATTGATGGTCTTTTTCACCAACAAAAAAGAAAAATAATAATAATAATAATTATCTGAGAGCTAGCTAGGCCAAAGAAAATTTAGTGCAAACTTCTTTCTCAATAACAAGACGGCCAGTATGAACGGTTGGTTAAAGATGAGACGGAAGAAAATTTTAGAAAATGGAAGAGAATTACTAATGTAGTAAATGTAATAGATAATCGGCGGGTGAGGAAGTAGAGAAAAGAAATAACATGGTCGAGAAGAGTCGATAGTTTGACTATTTTTTTTAAGACTTTATTGCCCGTTGCACACGGGTTTAACGCAACAGTCTTCAAGAACAAAACTTCTCTTAAACGGCTACATTGCACTCCGATAGCCGAATCTATCGAACCTTAGTTTGAGTGTATAAAGATGCATAGAAAAGCAAGAGAGAAAGAACAAGTATGGATTGTGTTGTGTGTTCTTGTGAAAAACTTCTTCACATATTTATAGTTGTTTGGTGATCTTTTCCAAGACTTATATCTTTCAACTAAAGGTGTTAACTCTTCATTCAATAGACCTGAAGTTTAAAGGGACACAATTATTCATTTCGAGGAAGTGTATATTCATGAAAAGACAAGGAAAATTTTGAAATTTTGAGAAAATTGCAACTTTTCAGTCGCTAACAGGGCTCACCACGGTGAGCTCCTTTGGCATAGGGGCTCACCGGCTCCCTGCTTTCTCCAGGATTCGATTTTTCGTCTTTCTTTTCGATTACTTTGCACTTTAAACTCAAATTTTAATCCTCATGTTTAAAATAACTTAATTCATTCATGTATAGATCAAACACACGTAAAACATTAATCACCCTTTCACCACTTGGCAATTTTAGTAACTTAAGACACAAAGTGCAATTCCTTTTAACAACAAGATACACGCTTACACGGAATGCTTGTTTTCGACGTGTTGGAGCCCATTGACCAATTCATCGAATGAATTGCAAGCTCAATCATTCACTAAAATTCCAATAACTAATGCCAACTCTCAAGTCCGACCGTTCTCAGGCCACAATCGCACCATACAAGGTCAGAGGATGGGATGAATTGCAAAAAAATTATATACCATACTTGCATATAGAATGACTAGCTAGTTTCTTATAAACTAGGGCTACAATAAGCACAATGACCCATATATCCATGGGCTACAATAAGCACAATGACCCATATATCCATGTAGCATCAGGTTTTCTACCGTCAGTCAGGCTGTCGCCCTGACTAATGTAAGTCAGGGTGTCGACATCTGACACGTGTCCGTTGCTCTATGTTGCTATCAACTGTTGCTCTGTGTCGCCCTCAACCGCTCTGCATCGCCTTCAACTGCTTTTTTTTTTTATTTAATTTCTTCACTAATTTTTAATAAAAACAATTAAATTCTTATTTACAAATACATCTATAATTTATAATTATATACCTTTACAATTATAACACACACAAATATTCAAATTACATATAATCAACAAATAATCTTGAACCCTAAAATTAAATTTCCCAATTAAGCCTTCCATCAGTCGTTCCTTTCATGGTTCTTTGACTCGCTTTGCTCTCGTTCCTTTCAATTCAATACAATTAGCCTTCGAATCACCTTGCTCGACGGAAGAAGAAGCAATTGCAAAGCTTAGTGTAGAAGAGTCGGAGGGCCGGAGCCGATCGACTGTAACATAGCAGAAACATGCAACAAAAGCTAAAAACCATAACGATTGTTGTTAAAGCGGTAAGAACGTCTGGTTCTTTGTTGGATCGATATATTTCGGATCGAACATATTTCGAATTATTTTCGGATCGTGAGATAGCTTCTTCATTGTTCTATATTTGTGGATTTGAACATTATAGCAACTAAATCTGAAAGTTTTAAACAACAAATCATGAAAACTGAATCGAAAATCATGAAAAACACACAAAAAATGCACAAAACACACACAAAACTCAGAATAACACACAAACGCGCACAAAAAATGAGAGGGTACCTTACGTATGTCTGGTGGAGATCATATTCACTCCGGTATTGGGTCTGCTTTATGATAATGAAACCAACCAGCAAAAAGCATTAAAGTAGAAAGACCAGCGCCTTGGATTCGATACAATAGAGTTGTAATTCACTAGTTATTCCAGATGCTCGCCAAATCTGAAAAAAAACCAGAGGTTATTTGTATTCCTCGGGAACCCGATTCGTGTTGATAGAAGCTAGTTAGATCAAACGAGAGGGAAACGGTGAAGTTTCGGCGAGAAAAAGGTAGATGGGAGAGAGATTTGAACAAAACACATTTGGTGTGTGTTTTTTCTTTTTTCCAGGGTTTTGAGCCTGATTTTGGTATATATAGGCAACCGGTCCGGTTTGATTTCCATAAAAACCGCATTCTGGTTCATTTGACATGAAAATCGGACTTTCCTATGTAATAAAAAGTCTTGATCTTTACTATACTTACTCTAAACTAATTGATTTTAAATGAAATTATTTTAAATTTATTTACTGATAATGTAGATGATTTACTATATATTGAACATAACATAATAACCAATACATTGTGACTCCATGTAAATTAGTAAGTTGAACAATGTAAAAATAAGCTACTAGTAGTACTTATTTTCAAGGTTGATGTTATTAGATATGCTTCCTCCGTTCCAAAATAATATCACATCTGATTTTTCACTAATTTTTTAAGTCGACTTTATTTATGATATCAAATATTCAGTAAAATTATATTCAGAAAATTCAGACTTAAATGATGTTATTTTGTTAATATTTATCTTTAATAATTGACATTCTAGGTGATGAAGTTCCATTGTTTTTCGTTGGAATTGCCAAAAAAATCTCCAAAGAATCATTGAATTTTTTAATTTCGGTTTTTTGTGCGTTTTCTGATCTGTTTTTGGGCTTTTTATAGTGACCGAATGAATCCCGGGCAAGTGGAAATCTAACCGCGCCGGTTTAATGAAAAAAAACCGGTTTTTCCTATTATAATGGAAAATCAGGTCCTATAGTATACTTACAGGCCGTTTGGTTTGGGGTGTTTTGTAATGGTATTTCGAAAACACCTCATGAAATACCATGTTTGGTTGCACAAATCTGAAATACCACATCCCGCAAAAAATCCAAACTCATCAAATCTGAATTTGGCCCCACGATTTGTACTTCGAAATACCTTCCAGAATAACCCTCCTAGAGTGGGTTATTGGGATATGGTATTTTGATCCCAAAATACTTCTTCTGTATAATTACAAATTTGACCCTGAACAAAATCAATCAGAATCAGAAATGATCAACTAAAAAAAGAACCGATCTTCTTCTTCTTCTTCTTCTTCACATGATCGGTTCTCGACCCTCGAACCTGACCGCCCTTGGAAAATCGTTCATTGGCGAGGTAATTCTTCTCTCCCTCTTCACATCGATTGCTTCCTCTTTCTTCTCTATTAAGTGAATTGCTTGTTATTGTGTTTGATTTAATTTCATCTTCTCCATTCGTGAATCTCTTTTAATTTGTTACGATTACATTAGCATAACTTGATTTGAATTATTTAGCTTACGGCTCTGTTGTTTCAAGCATAGGCAATTTTCTGTAGTTGATCAATAGTTTTCTAAAATTATGATCGGTTTCGACCATTGAGTTTTGATGATCTTCTTGTGACTTATGAATAGATTTACTTGAGCAAAGTGTGCTTACTCTGGCGGTTTATGCAATCTCTTCTATTTTGCGAATCCATTCGTTTAGAAAGAAAAAAAGAAAAATTATGGTAATTGGCTTTGGAATTCTGAGATATATTTCTCCAATAAATTCACCTCTACTTCCATTTCTGCAATGCATCCCCATGACACTTAACATATTAATTCGATTCACATCGATCCATCTCATTTATCTGGGCATTGAAATCCAGGTTCAGTTCCTCTGATGAGCTGATACACACACACACACATGCTAGGATTGTGGAGATCGATCGACTATTATGTATGAATTTGTTGTTACTGGCATGCATATAGAATTAATCCTAGTTCAGTTCATTCTCAGGCATCCAATTTATGTGTTTGTACTTGAGTGGTCCTAAATTGATATTTCTCTTGATACTTGGAGATCTGCCTGAGCATGCTCTTTCAACTTAACTGGAAAATAAATTGCTACTTGCTGCAGATGAAGGTCAAAAGGAAAATATCATATGTTGATCTGCTGCATTACAAACAACACAGGGATTCTATTCATAGAGAAAAGATCACACTTCTTTGATGATTACTAGGATTCTATCTAGTCTGAACGCTATAACTTGTAAAGAGTTGTGGATAGTATATACTCATAGTTTGGTAGTTTGATAATGTAATCTTATTTGATCTGCCACAAAATTAATTTACATGGTATGGAATTTTATAGATATACTATTAAATCTGTTAATTACAAAATTGAATAAGAAGAGTACAACAGTTTGATTGTTTGAAGTTAAGATACGTGAAAGACTACTACTTCCTCCAGATTTGTCGATAGTTGAACTCGGAACACTTTCATGCAGTTCCATATATACTCGATGTTTAATTAATTTTCCTATCTAATATATATATGGTGTACACTATTGATTGTAATTTAGAATTGCACATTTGTAGTGGTAAAGTGTCGCATTTTAGACCAACTAAAGCCAGATTAAGCTTTAAGCTTTTGATGTTGCAAAAGATGATGATTTTTAGTTTTGATATATTCATCAGTACATGGTTTTATAGGTTCATTATCACCCCATGGCCAAGATGAAACGTGATTTGTTAAATCACTTTTTGTGATTCACTGTTAACTTTATGTCCATGGATTGATAATGATTAGAGCAAAAAGATTCCCATTTGTGATTCTATCATATCCTAGCCATCTATAATGTTTCTGTAAATTGGACTCTTTGATATAAATGTGTGGTTGCTTTCTTTTTATTGTGATAAGATTTGATTAGGTATTAATTTTCATCAAAAAAATATAACGGGAGGGTATTATAGTACATTACGAGAAAACCCGAAAAATATTGTTTGTACCAAACATGGTATTTCCATTTCAAATACCATTTCTGCACAATGATACCAAACATGGTATTCATACTGAAATACCAATTGAATTACCATGGTTTTTTCACCGGGCCTAAATACCATGTATTTGTGAATAGCAAATACCATGTTCAAACTAAACGGACTATTACTCTTATGTCTCCACCAATGACAACTTGCAAGCGCATGCTTTCTCACCACCTATAATAATTCCAGTAGTTGCTTTCGATTTTAAATGTCACATGAAAGCAAATAGTAGGAGAAGAGTAGAATTTTATATGATGTTTATTCCATCGGAGAGCCGGTCTCTATAGCGCGCTCACCTACCTGCAATCAACAATGAATTTATTCACAATGTCCAAACTCAACACCATATCAGGACATTACTCTAACATCTCTCTTACTATCACACACTACAATCACTCTATATAACTGATCTCAACATGACTAAAAGAAACTCACGAAACACATCCGTCAATCACAGTCGGCATCAACGAACACGAAATTCATTTCGGATCATCATAGAATAGGAAGATAGATTTTGTACAAGAGAAATTCTGAGCGTAGTAAAGATGTCTTGATGAGACCAAGTGCGAAGTAATCTGAATACATAGTAGCCCCACTCTTCAACTTGTAGGCATCAAATCACATGAGCATTACACCCATTGTAAATATAATCAGACCTTCATATAGAAACAATGTCACAAAAACAAGATGCCAAAAGCAGCATCATCCCATGCTCAGTCTTACTTTAAAGTTTAACTCGGAAGCCCTGATTAATGATATCGATACGACGACATACATACATATATACAAATATTCTTAGGAAATATATACCATTAGGAGGAGCACAAATATAGAAACAAAGAGCAGGTACACTATTAACTTTCTATATCGATACTGGTTGCCACGACTTGATTTGCTCAAGAAACTAGGGCAAATGTGGAACGTCCATCAATAACAGTTGAAAAACCGAACCATACATAAACTACAAAATGACGGAAAGTCAAGTATATGGATTACTTACGTAGTAAAATGAATTGATGCAGCGTGCGTGGTTGGATATAAGAACAATAAACTCAAAACTCGTTGATTCTTACAGAATACCGATAATTGACTCAAAACTCGTTGATTCAGCAGAATATCGAGAATTGATGGATCAAGATTCGTTGATTCACAAGAATACCGAAAATTGATAGATTTGGAGGAACACCTTTGTTTTTTCATATAAGATCTCAAAACTCTTACCTCTAACAATAACCAAGCTTAAATAGAAAATCTATATCCAACTAAAAGGAAAATACCAAATCCTAATTAAGTAAGAAAAAGGAAATATACCAAATCCTAATTAACTAAGAAAATGAAAATATAACAGAAAAATAATAAACTAAAATAATTTGACGCCATTCGTTCCACATCATTCTCTCCAGGGCAGAAAAGATTCGTCCTCGAATCATAAGCCGCGTCATGTTCAGCTGAAGACTCACGTACAAAAGCAAATTTGTGGAAACACAGACTGACCATCCACAAGTCTAGTCAATTCCCTAGCCGAGTCATTCTTTCCTCTATCAAGCGGATGTTGGGCGTGCATGATAAATTCTAACATGGGTGTTTGTAATGCTGGTAACACTCGTATTCCATGCATACTATGTTGATCGGGGCAACTCCATTTAGTTTCTCCAGTGATGCAATCTAAAACGGATCCTTTTCTAGCATCCTATCTTCCATGGAAAAGTGTTGATGCACGTCTTGACCATCTTCCGTCTCATCAGATGCTTCTAAATTCGAACCAGAAGATCTGGATAGCTAAGGTGTATTCAATTTTACTTCACCAACTTGGATCCCAGATGACAGAGAACAATTATTTGTTGTTGTGATAAGTACATCTCGTACAACAAATCTTTTTCTATCTAGTACTTTCTCATCCCAAATAATAACAATATCATTCTCTTCATCACTACTCTTTCCCTCCGGGTAGTCATCCCATATAGGATACTCTTTCCAATTTGTCTCGTAGCAACGTTCCTCAGCAGTGAATAATTTCTCGATTCCAACTTGACAATTGACACACAAGAAAGTCATAGATCGGATATTAGTTTCCAACAATCTGCTTGTGGCGCACCAAATTTGACTGTCAACCCTAATTAGATTCGATCTCCACCATTGATTCTAGGTCAATGAGTTGACTTGATCTTTATCAAAATTCGTGACGATACAACGGCAATCAGCGAAACTCCGTTTTAATCATTGCTATCTTTATTAATGCTATCTGAAATTGTATTTACTTCACAAAATTGGCCGGATCAAGCGATGCGTCGTGGTTGGATCTAATCTGATAAATTCAAACTCTTTGATTCTACGAATCAGAATTGACGAAAACTCGTTGATTGAGAATCTGAATTTATGAACCAAGATTCGTTGATTAGGAAGAATAGAAAATTAATGATTTGGAGAAACACCTCTGTTTTTCATATATAAATTTCTGTTTACTTAACTTTCCAAATTTCATGAAACTTTTTCGAATTGGTAATAAAAAGCTGAATTCGTGAGCATGACTTCTTTAAACTAATTTGGAAAGAAGCTAGTCGATCTTTTTTTTAAAGAAGAAGATTCTTATCTTTTCGTTAGAAAATATCACTGCTTTATATTTTATATTGTTGGATCGTTTGTTATACGTTTGTGTCTTTTTCTGATGTATCGCATCTCTTTAAAATGCATACATGTAATATCTGCATCAAATCTTGATTTTTTCATTCTTAAGTTAAAATGCTCGATGATTATTTTTCAACTTAATAATTTTGATGATGTTATTAAAGTGGCGATGTAAATCATTAAATATATATTATAATTATTGGACAAAATATGATATATTATTATTTGAAAAACTATAGGTAATAATACGATAAGAATGGTTAAAACGAGAAAAATAAGAGTAATCTTGGCTTTTATGTTATTTTACAAAATCTGAAATTTAGATTTTAAATTTAATTTCTAAACTTGAAATTTAAAAGCAAATTTAAACTTTTAAATTCTAACCAACTACCTAAATTAAATAGAGCAATCATCTCAAAACTCTTACCTTTAACAATAACCAACCAAGTACTAAAAATAGAAAATCCCTAAGCAATTAAAAGGAAAATACAAAATCCTAATTAACTAAGAAAAAGTAAAATACCAAATCCTAATTAACTGAGAAAAAGAAAATATACAAAATCCTAATTAAGTAAGAAAAGAAAATATAAAAAAAATAATATTAAAATAATTTGGTTATTAGTTCCTCATCATGAATGCCACATGAAATTTCCAAAGCAGCATTTTTTAGAAAGCCTTTGTATTCCAGACAGTGAAAGATCCCCTCTTGTGGACTTCACACGGTTGAAAACCGCTCATAGCCTTTCCCATCAGTGCCATAGCTGCGATGCTAGGGAACTGCTTCTTTTCAAGGTCCTCCAGATCCAATTTTGGCTCACAAACCACCATCTCACCATGCTTCTTTTGCATGACTCTCGATTCATTGCTCAGCCATCTTTGTATCCAAGCATGAGAAAGCACCAACTGTGCATCCTTCTTAACTAGATCCACTGGGAAATCCTCTTCCTCTTTTGACAAATCGATTGGTGCCTCTTTACCATGATGCTTCACCTGACTTGGTTCTGAGCTACTAATGCTATTTTTTATAATTCTGCTAAAATATGTACTCATTTTTTCATGAGACAAGCTTTCACCCAGATTTATGCTCTTGGTGGTTTGAGCTGACGAGGAGTTCAGCTTCAAACGCTTAACCCATCTGCTGCTTGGATCTGTTTTAGTGGAATAATCAGTTTTCAACTTCAACTTCGGCCTAGGGTACTCACCGTGTGCCAGAAGCACATCCATCTCCAGACTCTGGGTTCTTGAGGAACTGGGGCCTGCATTCTCTAAAAAAATTCCTGGAGCTGGAAACTCAGGAGGCTCCAAGTTCATATCTGGTATCCGGGCTTTCCTTGATGAAGTAGCGGCAACTGGATGGTGCAAATCCGGTTCCAGACTGATTCCCTGCAAAAGATACATGAAATATGTACCCTCTATATAAAGGATGCTGGATGTATTCACTGAACGCTAATAAATTCATTAAAAAAAACTTTTCAAAACAGAAAACTAGGTGACAATGCAGAAAACTTGACTAGAACTACTAACCCGGAAGCACATGCTCACCCCATAGTCATCTTCTTATCAGGTTTGAACATCACCATTCACCTGACTGAACTTACTATCCTTTTTTTTTTTTTTTTAATTGGATATGCATCTATGACTCATGTTCCTTTATTTGAAAAGGGCTTCAAAAACAAAAAAAAGGTATCATGTTAGGTCATACGTTGTTCTTGTTCAGATGTTCCTCATTGGTCACTTGCATCCTTGTTGAGGCACTACTCCCAACAACATACTTTATCAAAAGTTAGACCAAAAGATCATGTGCAATGCTACATGAACACAAAACCAGACCCAAGTGAGTTGGACCAAGAAATAAATCTACACAATGCTAGGCTAGAGGGAAGTTACGCATTTCTCTATTCTCGCCCGCAAAGCATGAAACAGGAGTGGTGATGTTTCATAATAACCATGTCGGCACGTTATATTTTCAGCACTCTTAAAATATGAGCACAACTGGTCAAACAAGTTAGAGGTCTACCGACTCTAGAATGTCTGAGCTAGTCATAACAAATATTGGCCAGTTCTAACATATCATTTGTCAGTAATAGCAGCCTACACATGCATGGACCTAGAAATGAGTAACAGGATTAGAAGAGACCAAGTAATAAAGTAACAAGAAACAAACTTGTGGAGCATTGTTTGCACGAAATATAGATAGCAAGAGTACCTTAGTTGATGCGGAAGAATTTGTACCTGCATCAAAGAAAAGAGAAAAAAAAAAAAATCAAAAGACAAATATTTGATTTAATTACATATATCTCCATGTAGAAATTAACAAATAGATTTATTTTTCAAACACAGTAGAAAGCTATTCATATAATGTAAGCTTCTAAGAACATTTCATACTGCAAATTACGAAATAAGCATCAACTTTCTCTGAATAAATTATGGCCGTGCTTGAAACAGTACATTATAAGAAAATTACACCTATTGCCAGTTCATGATACATAATATTAGCTGTTGAGAATGATTAAGTTTGTGAATGTGCGTGCCAATATGCACTTGTTGTACATACGTAACGAACTATAACATATTACCAGATTCATGCTGCAAAGTAAATACACACCTGTATGATGGTTCTTCTCCATAAGCGAATCCATATCCAAGGTGTTCGTCTCAGCTGAAGATTCATTCCTTCGGGTCACTTTGCAATTGTTAACATTACCCACATTTCCTTTTCCTCCACTGTCAGTGGAGCTACTCAAAGCTTGAAGTTTAACTCCTTTATCACCTTGACCAAAAACTGAAGACATGTAACACGGATCACTGGATGTTTTCTCATCAATTTCTGTAACGACTCTTGCACTTCTAAACATTTCATTTTCTTTCAATGAATTGAGGTCGGTGTTTTTCGTGATTAGCAGACTGTGAGTTGTCTGAGAAAACATGGGACAACCTCCAGGCATTCCAACTACAGAATCCACCATTGTGCAGATTCTCATTGTCTCAACATCACAAGCAGTATCAGGAAATTTCTGCAGCGAGTAATGACCCTGATAAGATTCCTTTACTTTTGTTTTCTCAGATGCAATGGACTGCATTGGAAATAATCCAATACTTGAGCACTTATTAATCTCATGGAACCAACCCTGATTAAACTGTGGCAAGGGATGATCACTAGTAGATGAAGGAGCGCCAGCAAACAAAGAGGGCTTCATTTCCCTAACAAATGCTTTGGCGGGAAGTTTTGATAGTGAGGGACTATCCATTCTTCCATACTGAGCTAAGTCCGTTGAATCAAGGCCATCATGGAACTGTCCTTGCTCTATCTTTCTCAAAATAGCATTCGGAAAACTGTGGGATAAATAGGCAGGCTTGCTCCTCACTGATGAGAATGCAACAGCTTTCCCTTTGTCAACCTCACACTTTTCAACATCAAATCTGTATGGTACAACATGTGATGATGATTCAGCAAGTAATTCCTGCAAAGGCTTTGCAGCTGCTGCAGTACTGCTACCCACTGCAGAAGAACCCGTTTTTAACCACCCAAGAGGACTCTTGGACGTACCTTCACCAGAGAATTCAACAATTCCCTTAAAAGTTCGATTCTCTGAATTCATGGGAGTAAACCCAAGTCTGCTATCATTAATCATGCCTTTACCACGCTCTACATCACTAGGAAAGAAACCCCGCACCCCGTCAATGTCTCCAGAGCCTTTTGAACCCGCTCCTAGGCCCTCGTTCAGAATTCTATAACTTTTAGTCTCAAGTAATTTGACTCCTGTAGTAGACTTTGGAACCTCCAGCTCATTCAGTAAAGTATCAACCCTAAGATTATGTGTTTCTTCAGAAGCATTGCAGTTTGTTCTCATCCAGTGATCCATCAAAGATGATTGGTAAGGTTGTCTACCCCTACCCCTGGTAATATCACTACATTGCCCAATTCGATCGGACATGATGATGTCCAGGAGGCAGTCACAAGTGTACCTTCATCAAACATATAAATATAAACAATTCAGCCTAAAAACTCATATTCATGATGCCTTGGTCTAGCGCATCCTTATTTGATCATTTGACAGAAACACGTGAATGTCTAGCTCAGAAAGTAGACTTAGATCCTGATTCGATAAACTAACCAAATATATTATTAAAAAATAAGCTGGATATTTTGCAAAATCAGTTACAACTTTATCACCTACTTTTAAAATTTTGACTAAAATCAGCTAGTTTATATACCATCATTTTCAACTACCTAATCAATACCAGCTCTAATCAATACGCTTATCATCTAATTTTGCTAAACCTGGCCAATATGTGGAACAAAAACATGGATGCGAAGCAAAATCAACACAAAATCAAGATATGGTTGTTTCATTTCTGAATCAACACAATATAATTAGTTGATTTCTAGTAATTTTACTTCTATACTAGTAATATTTTAATTAAAAAATCCATGAAACTTTACTCAACCGACATAAAATTCCCTCCACACAAATCGAAAGATCCAATAGAAAAGCCTGAAAATTGCAGAGAAGCACAAGCAAGCTGTAAAGGAAGTGAAAATCTGAAGAGATCAAGAACTAAAACAAGAAGTAAAATTGAGACATGAAAGTTGTTAGTTTGGGTTGAGTCAACTCACCTTATTTGACAAAGGAAGTTCCTCCTCCTTATTTGACAACGGAAATTGAGAAACGAAACAAATTTGCAGCAGAATTTAGAAGAAAAGTAAAATCAGAGCAGAGGAGAAACTGAAAACTAGTATAATATGCCATGGTATATTATATTGCCATGGTTCTTCTACTTCTTGTGGCTCTCTTTTCTCGCTCAAATGCAAGTAGAATAGAAATTAGAAAGTACGGATGTCCCACTTGTCCTGCACTTTTTGACGCTTGTTAAGTTGTTTCGGATTTAAATACACCACCTTGCTGGGCTAATTTTATCCACACTATGTCCCGTCTCAGACACACCTCCCATCCATGAGTAAAATATTTATGATGTACCATTTACAGTTTATATAGTTAATATTGATCATATATTATCTTTTAAATCGAATATCCGTATAAACAATACACTCCAATTAGTTTGTGCTCATAAAATGGCGTATGTTATTCAATTGACGGTCATGTATTCATGATAGAGGTAAAATAAATAAATTATCTTTCAGGGTTGTCTTTATATAGTTTATATCTTTCAGCGTTATTCTTATAAATTTTACCTAAATCAACTAAGACCACTCCTAATGGGAGTGGTGGTGAATATAAACGGTAGTGAGGCGCAACCAACCGAATCGACCTTAACAAGGCTCAGGGTTAATGAATTCAGCTATTCATATGGGAAATATATATTTTTTTTACTTTTCTTTTCATTTAATTATAATTCATAAAATATAAAATATAAAATATAAAAATATAAAAATTACACGATTTATGGTTTTAGTTCTACAAATAGAAATAGCTCTTGTTATATTTCGATTATTTTAAATTTTACGGCTTTTAAACTCGTAATTAAAAATATATTTTTATAAATTCAATTTCATTAATTTTAACTTCTAAACACTCTTATAATATGTTAAGCAAGTTAAAAAAATACGAAAAATAAATTAAAAACCACTATTCACGGCCTTATACGCATTGGGCGATTTTTTTTACTGCGTTAATTCGTTAAATCGCTTCACGTAGCCACTATTCACGGCCTTAGCGACGACCCATTGGGAGTGGTCTAATCGTTTAAACATTATACTCCGGACAGTTTTGTCATTTGAAAATGGTGACATGTGTCACCTTGTGGTTAAATCTGGTGAACAATAAGACGTAACAACATGTTTTTATCCTCATCATGTACGTTTAATCTGGGTATGTTATAAAAAAATTATAACTTCATAAAATGATAAAATTATAATATTTCAATTTAATAAAAATGAAAAAAAAACTTATTCAAAATGGAGCTTCTTTCCATGCCTTCCATAGAAGAAAAAAATAAAAATAGTATAATAATTGATAATATTTGAAGATGGAGTGCTACAAGCAATTAAATTTTATGTTATAAGTTTTTAATATTTTTATTTTATTTATTTGAACTTTATATTTTATTAACATAATGTTTTTCAATTTTATGAAATTGAAATTTTATAGTTTTATAATTTATTTATGAAGTTATGAATTTACTTTTTCATTTTTGATAGTGACTGGCACGACTCCGAGCATAATGTTTAAGCGGATGGTTGGTTTAAGGTGAAAATTTTATATATGGTGGCAATGTTGAGTATATAAACTATATAAGATCTGAGATGGAGTATAATTTATCTATTTTATCCGAGATTAATTACGCTAGCGACACGTGTCTAGCAGCGTGAACATTGAGCGTTTGAACAACAGCGTCATTTAGATGACATAAGCTGGTGAAGTATATTGTTTTACTGACGATTGATTTAAGGTATAAATTTTATACGGTATCAATGTTGAGTATATAAGCGTAAATAGTACAACAGGTATAATTTATCTATTTTATAAAAACTTCCTAAATCATCATTTTCAATCAAAAAAAATTGTAAGAAATAATATAGTTTGTAAGAGTAATTATATTGGTAAAGATGTAAATGAGTGATAAATTAAGAGAATGATGACAAAGTAGGAAAAATAAATAATAAAGAATTAGTTAGTGGGGTTAAAAATAAATAGGGTTAGGAAGTTTCTAGTAGAACAAAAAAAAAAAAAAAAAGAAAGGTAACAAGTTATTAGCATGGAGCATTGAGTATTAGATAACATTAGTTTGTACGAAAATTAAAATTAAGAAAACCATGTTAAAATAGATGTTTTATGTGTTTTAATCGGTTTAAATCGACATTTTAATTTTGCGGTTTAAAATCAATTAGTGGTCAAAGTTGAAGGTATTGGCGAAAAAGTCAAAATGAGAAACATAGGATGAGGCGGAGGAAATGGCGATTAGTGAAAATTTGTGTTTTGTATACCATTAAAATTTTATCGTTTTGCGAGTTAAAATAAGTGTTGTGAGTTTAATTAAGTTTGTCATCTAAAACTGATAACCGTGGACTTAGACTAAAATTGGATGGGTAAATAGCGGGAGAAAAACTTTAAAAATATACTATAGAGTGAAATTGGTCCAATTTATATTCGTCCATTTCATATACTCGTAGTCAGTTTTATATACGTGTTAGCTTCTCGTTTAATCAAAGGTTTTTTCAAGGAAAATCAAAATATAAATAGAAAAAATCATTAACATCTTAAAAGAATACATAAAAAATTTCAGAAAATTACGGGGACACATCTCAGCACCATAATAATTCTGAAAAAAATAAAATAAAATATTATAAAAATAAGAAAATAATTTAGAAAAATTCAAAAAAAAATATCTCGAGAATAAATATGGAAATTAACTGATAGAAAGATTTTAAATATGAAATTTTAATATCAATATAGATTCTTTAATTAATTGCAGAATTTAGCAATACGTCGCAAAATCGAAAGTAATGAAAGATAGACCATATATAAAACAAATAAAATGTTTAAAAGAAATCACCGCTACATTTGTACTTCTACGTTAATTTTGTTATCCCTTATAAATCGTGAAAATATATCTTTATTATTACATATACTATGATATTTTAGTTAATACGAGAGTTGATTTTTTTCTTATTATCATTATCATTTTTTTTAAATTTTTTATGTTAATTTTGAATTACGTAAATAGTTTTGCAATCTAATGGATTATTGTTGTTTGTTTTAAAGTTTATCTAAAAAATTCTTCAAATTGTTAAAATATTTTTCTCTTTTAATTTCTAGTTATTAGGGGGGTTAACAGGTTCGGATTATTTTTTGTGTTTATATTGACTTTTAAATTTATTTATTTTTTTGAATTTTACAAAATTAATAACCTAGAGTAAATGAGAAGTTGACACGTGTCACGGTATATAAAATGGATGACGTGTGTATCTCACTCTCCTTTTCCGTTAAAAAAACTCAACACAGTATATGAGATGGACTGGTAGCCTTCATATAGTATATAAAATGGACGAAGCCATAAAGGAGTATATAAACTGGATCTGTCTCACTCAACGGTATATTTTAAAAAAAAAAACTAGGCAAATAGTTAAGAAAATTGGACTCAATCAAAATAATAGTGTGCGAAACAACCTAACCCTATGTTTGGTTGCGAAAGGTCTTTAGGCTTATATATAAATATCATCGGGGTTATGTTTTGGGTTTATAAATGAGTTTTGAGACTTAAGAATCCGGTTTAGTAGCAATTTGAAGGATGAATTTTGTTGGTCGAGATAACAAAGTAAAAGACTAGATGGGGGGTGAATAGTCTTTTAAAACTTTTGTCGATAAGCACAATTTCTCAGATATCTGTGAAAATATCTGATACTTAATTTCAGGCGGAAGACTTACGAGATAAGTGCGTGTTCAACAAGATAAGTGTAAGTACTTTGCAATATAAGTAAAACAAGTAATAAGCTGCAGAAAGTAAATAACACAAGTCTTTTATAGTAGCATCTAAAGGTGGCGTAATCCTTGACTAATCCACTTGGTCTTTCTCGGACCTAGAATCCACTAAGATAAATGAGGTAACCTTACAGATATCTTTTCTTGATTCCTAAATGTACTAGGTTCTGACCAAGTGTTCCTACGAGTTATTCCCGGCTTTCCTGACAGTACTTCTGTACTTTCGAACCTTTTGAGTTGTTCCTTAGTTTCCCAAACTAAGTACTTCCTTTTTCGATAACCTTGGAGTTATTCCTTAGTTTTCCAAACTAAGTACTTCACATACTCCACCGTTTAAGGTGTTGGTTAAGTTAAATTGTCGGTGAGCTTCTTTAATAACTTGTTGATTATTGAGATAGCTCTGTGAATCAAGTATACTTAATACACTTTGCAATGTATGGTATCTTGTTCTCTCTTTGACCCAGTCTATGGTAAGTGTTCAAGAGAATGAAACTTAGATAGGAAATCTTAGTTGACTCTTTCACAAATAACAATGCTCGTTAAGGATCGGGACACTTAGAACTTTTGTGCTACTTAGAATCAAGAACTTTGGTGCATAGCAGCTTGAAGGTAAGTAGTTTGCTTGAGCGCTTGTGAGTATTGATGTTCTTGGAGTTGATGTGTTCTCAGCGGTCTAAGTGTTGATATTTATAGATGAATTTTGAGTGCCGTTTGAATAGTATCCGTTGAAGCAATCAAATTCAAACTATTGATATCTGAACATAATCTTTAGCGAGCTTGTCTTCTTCTTGAAGCTCTTGTTTTTGTTCGGACATTTACATCTGTGCATTTAATGCCTTGTACTATATTGTCTGTAGTGCAAGCGGAACTATACAAGCTTTACGAGGCTTTGCGTTCTTTTCGAGAGATCATCATAGCTCCAGATACCACTTGTTTGAACAACTTGTTATAATATGTTTCTTTTTCAGAAGCATATTTTATGTCCAAGGTATCTGAGTGTAGATATCTGTGGGCACTTTTCTCGTCTCAGAAACCTTTTATTCTCAGATATCTTTTGCAACATGTATGTTTCGAAACACTTATTTCTTCAAGATATCTGGACATAGATTTCTGGAAAACCCTTGTCTTCAGCAATCTTGTGCAGTCTTCAAATCTTCAAAACCGTTGAACTTTTCCTGCTGGATGCCTTCTTCTTGGTCTTCTTCAGAAAATAAAAATTACATTTCGAGACCTAACATCCTATACAAGATTTGCTAGACTATCATACTCAGTGAGTTTCCTCTTTTACAGTGTTCAAGTGAACTAAGAGTACTAATCACCTTTCTGAGCTAAGATAAGTCATTAGGTTGTTGATCAAAATCTAAACAGATATTCCTAACAAATTTCCCCCATTTTGATCAGTTAACGATGACTATCTGACCTATTACAAATCTGGATGAGGAAACAATCCACCACTTAATCATTTCTTATGATCTTTTAATTCATATAATTAAGTGCGAAAGTAAACATCAACGAATCACAAGGTGTGATCTTTGCGATAAGTTATCTTTTATAGAAAATGATATACGAGATTAAGTTCATCGGATATGATCTGAGAAAACTTCTGATAACTTTTCAAGATTTAACAAAAGATCAATCGGCAAAATCACGAAACTACTTAGTCAAATAGAACAGCGAGTTACCAAGCTCAGTGAACATTCTAAATGACAAGTCTTCAAAAATCTTCAAGTCTTCAAAAGCAGTTCCATGGATCGGTCGCAAATTTTCTATCACCAAACCTTTTGATATCATCGAGTAGTCATAGAGAAGAGTTCGACAATCATCTACGTGTCTGGCAAATCCACGAATTCCTTGTAGGTTTTGGTGGGATTTCTCTTGACAAAATGCTTGACCACGGATACTTTCCCCACTTCCGGGCATGCTCGATTACGATGTCGATGGCTTGAAGTATTCATAAATAATCTTGATATACGATGCCACCCTTGTATTGATCTTGATTAAGTAGAAGGACTTCATGGGTTCCACTTAAGTCTTGCTCTTGTGCACATTCGATGATGTTAGAATTACATGCACATCATCGGCTTTCCATAAGGACATTCATCGAGAGGTCCTTCTTCATGGCTTCTATTCTCTTAATTACATCAAAATCGACCATGCTTTGATGTGGTTGGTGTTAATCAAGATTGGCTTATCTTTTCTCCATGCCATGAATTTGTTTATGGATTGGTTGAAACCTTGAATTTACGATAAGTGCTTGAGTTCGAATCCGGTAGCCATTCTTGATTAATGCACACAGGCGGAGGAATTGTTGTCATTCTTCACATACTCAATCTTGGCTTACGGCACGAGTGGAAGTTGACTTTGTCTTTGTTGACTCTCACTGTTCCTTCTTTGTCTAGAATTCTCCTTTGGGGATTTCTTGAAGAACCACCTGGATTGACTTGGTATTTCAGAGGGTGTTTTAGTTTGCTAAAGGCTTTGCGACTATGGGCTCGATTAGGCTATCAATTTTCCTTTTTACGTGAGAGGAGCTTCATCTTCATCAGTCTCTTCATCATCATCAAGATTAATTCTTGTGAGACTTTTGCAGCCTTCTTCATTGCCCAGGGATTTGATTTGGCCTTCTTCTTCTTCTTCTTCAGAAGATTCATCAATCACTCTTACTTGTCTTCTCCTTGGAGCCTTGGTACTTCTTGGAGGTCTTTTTGCCATGGCCCTTGTTACCATTGTAGTTTCTTGGTTGGGCTTTGGGAAGTAGCTACTATTTACCATGACTTGATTTGATGAGGGATCATCTATTCTGAGTGGTGGCTGGGAAGTTTTCTTGTTTCCTCTTCCTTTCTGAGCGGCACCAACTCTAGATTTCTTCTTTCTTCCCCCCTGATCTTGAGATCCAAATTCTTCCCCCTTAGTCATTGTTGACTGACTAAGTACCACAAAAGAATCTGAGAGGGACTCAAAATTCTTTTGCAAGTAGTTGTAGGCAGTGACCAACTTCTGAAGTTCAGCCTTGAGCTCCTGATTTTGTTTGATAAGTCCATTTTCCTTATCAGTGAGCTGCTTGATGGGCCTAGTATGGCATCTGCTTTTCCAGCAGTGTAACTTGCCTCATGAAAAGCTTTTTCAGCTAGTGACACATCATCGTCCCTTACCATTCCCAGATCCTTCTGAGCAATGATCATACTGGTTGTTCTCTGAGTGTTGAGCTCAGTGAATTTCTGCATATCTGAGGGGACGGAGGCAATTACATCTTTGTTTTGTGAAGACATCTCCCTTTTAAGATGTGCCAAAACTTGATATCTATTCATATATTCATGGGAGTGGACATTTGGCAGTTTGTTGAAAAATTTTGGAGCAATTAGCTTCCTTTTAAGATGAGAGACCGTCAAGTGTTCATTGCGGTGTTCTGCCAAAGTCTTGTCTTCTTCATCATCTGAGTCATCAGCCTAGTGATCTTCATCCTCTTGGACATTTTCAAGATTTTCCAGTCCAGCAACCATCTCAGAGATGGGCTTCTTTCCTTTCTGAGAGGAGGATGGTTTTTCTTTTGATGGTGTGCAGCCTTAACATCATGCTTTTCTTTAGATACTTCTTCAGTATCTAGCTCCTTAGCAATAGCATTTACAACATTCTGGAGCTCTTTAACCTCAGAGTAAGCTACTGTCTCTTGTAAGTATTGTTCTTGTAGTTGATTGAGCTTATCTCTGGATTTAACTAGCTCTTCTTCAAGTTGAAGATGGAGCTGTTGCTCTTCTTCCAACAGTTGTTTGAGTTGGCGATTCTGGTTTGAGTATTTAATATCTTGAGTTGTTTCCTCAGTGCTCAACTACTTGTTGATGGTGTCTTTTTGTTGTTGGGATTCTTTGTGAAGGATGAGTGGATTTACGAGGAGATGGAGGAGGGATTCTTTGTGATGTCCTCTCGGTGTGCTTTTCGGCGGTGAGGCATTGTTTCCTTGTGCAATTCCTCCATCACAGTGCGGAGCATCATCATCCGTCATATCATCATCATTATTTTTGTGATGGTGGAGGAGGTTCATCAAAGTTATTCTCATCTATTTATTCCTCCTCATCGTCTTCAAGATTAATCACTTGAGAATAGTGATCTTACGCCCATTAACCTCTTCTTGTTGGAAGGAATAAATTGTAGTGTCAGGCGGGGCTTGAATGCCATCTGCAATCTTGTCGACCATCACTGTTTGAAGGCTTGCACCAATTTGTGTGCCACTTTCTTGGAAAAATCCTTATGCATTAAGGTCAACTTTGATTGTCGATGAGGGAACATTGCATGGATGTAGTTTTCGGTCGAAGATCGTGCTTTCGTCTTGTTGGTTAAATCTGTGATTCTCGATTTCGGAGATCGAGCACCTTAACCTCTGCCATTTCTTGAAGCATTGAATATGCTTTGGCAAGGTATGAGTCTTGAAGAAGGGAAGAAGGTTCTCATAGTCATCATTTGACTCCTTCTTGGCACTACTTTGAGCCTGAAAGAAAGAGTTTTGAGTTAGTTTCAAAAATTGTTTAGATATCTGAGTAGTCAGTATACGTGTTACATGTGATAGCAGGGCTCGGAGGGTTGGACTCTTGAGGTTCAGTGCCTCAGATATCTGGATATGAGGAGGAGACTGGGAAGTCTGATCCTCAGTGATCTTTCTTCCTCCTTGAACCTAAGATTAGAAACATAACACTTAGGAAATTTTATCAAAAATTCTATTTTCAAAATAAGATATCTGAGAGGTCAATTACCTCCACTATTGGAGCTCGGATACTTGTTGCTCGAGAAACTTGCGATCTCTGGAAATTTTTCTTGTGATGAAGGTTTTGGCCTCATCAATTTCCATTGGTTGTGGGGATTGGCGGGCAATTCTGACAACTTCTACTTCTTTTGAACTGTTTAAATAAAGTGTTATTTTGAGAAAAATGATCGAGATTTGTCTTTGAAGATTATAGGTATCTGAATGATATACCTTCTCTGGAAGGTTCGGATACTTGTTCTCGAGACCTTGGAAGTCTCTGGATTCTTTTGAAGAGAGAGGTATTCAATCTCTTCATTTTTCTTCTCGGTTGGAACACAGAGGCAGGCTCCTCCTTAAGTGGTGAGGTTATGGAGACCTCCTTCTCCGAGGCAAGACTTTGCGACTTCCTCTTGCTCTTTTGTTTATAATTCAGCCTGTAACAAAGAATTTTTATTAGTTAACAAGACAGAAAACACAAAGAGATTCACAAGTACAAACCATTCAGCTACCTGAGCAATGTCAGGCTGAGTAGTCTCTGAAACTTGTGACCCTTCCATGAGTTGGTCTCGTTGTTCCAGTGTTGCTTCTTTGTTGGAAGTTTGAGGTACTTCAACCTTTTCCTGAGTGGCTAACTCAGTTGCCTCCCTTGGTTGATCATTCTGAGTAGGTGTCTCAGTTTGATCCCTCTCTTGGAGTTGGGAAACCTGCTCATTTGCAGGATTTTCTTCAGCATACTGCATTGCTGTCAAGTCGAAATGATGTTCATTTACCATTTCATCAACCACTTGTGGCTGTTGTGGTTGTGGTTGTTGTGATTGTCTGGAAGCAGACGTTTGAGCATTTGAGAGCTCTTCCAGATCTTTAAGTGTGGCGTTGACATCAGCGTCAGCCAATACTAGGTCACCACTCATCAGGGCTTCTTGAAGTTGTGCATATGTGACTGTCCCTGATGGTGTGATGGCACCAACAACCTTTGATATAGGTGCTTGTTCAGCAACCTGTTGTGTAGGTTCTTCTTCAGATACCTCTACACCAGTTACTATTTCAGTAACCTTAGCCCTTTTCGATTTTTCTAGGACTCGAGAGATGACTAGTTCATCATCTTCATCATTAGAGCTTTCATCAGCATTAGGAACTGATTGGTCCATAATTCCTGCAGTTTCTGCAGATAGGGCTTGGTATCTTTCACCACTTTTGGCAGTATTTATGAGTTCATCAGCAAGACTTTCTGTAATAGTCTTCACATTTCTGAAAGGACTTTCTCTTGCTGAGTCTACTTGTTCAGTAGCCGATGCCTCTTTTGCAGCATTGATGAGTTCATCTTCATTGATGAGTTCATCTGCAGCGACGTCAGGTATCTGGGAATCGACAACCTCAATGGGTGTGCCTTCTGATTTGCCAGCATACTTCTTCCGTGAAGTTCTGGGCTTCTTGGTCGCAACTTTTCCCTTAGATACCTCTTCAGTCTTTCGTTTCTTGGAACCTTTCTGAGATCCAGTAACCTTTTTCATCATGTTTGTATACTCATATTTGTAGAGTAGGTTACTGTCAGCAATATCTGCCGTCTCTCTGAGCTCAATGCCAAGACATTCCATTAAGTAGCATATCTTCAGACCATAGCTTAATGTGGCCTTTGGCTCAGCAAGTCCCTTAGCGATTGTAGGCTCAAAGCCTTGAATCTTCTTCACAAATTTCATGAAGGCGTACTTCCCCCAATTAAAAGAGTTTTCCAGCCTTTTGTCTTGTTGATGTAGCAAGAACATCATCATCCAGCGTTCTTGGCTTATCTGGTCAGCACCTCCTTGTAGACCATCAAAGCATCTGTGAAGAATGCATGCCAACACATCCCAGTGAACGGACGGATGTACGATGTCGACAAGCTTGAAATCGGTGGGTGTATCGATTTTCAAGATCACACGTCATGTCTGACTATTCAAGGAGATCATCATCCTTGGTGTCTATTTCAAAATCCTTTCCAAGATTTTGAAGTTCAAACAACTTGCAGAAAGTTGTTAAGTCCAGAAGGATTTCCTTTCCTTGGACCGAAGTCTTTATAGACACTATTGCAGTGCCTTCAGAAACACATGATATAATCCTAGAATTATTGTAGAATTCTAACACATCTAGTGAAGAGATTCCACTGGGAAGAGCAGATAGAAAACCCTTGATTTGTGCCTTTTCAAGCATGTCAAGGATCAGTTTCCTATCGGCTTGGTTTTCAACGATAGTGAGGTATTCCTCGATCATGGCACCACCCCAAATCATCCTGTGATTTGAAGTCAATGATCGGGATTAAAGTCTCCTATCAATCGATTGTTTACTATCACCAACTCGGTGCTTGCTTTTCGTGATACCGGTGATAGAAGATTGGGGTTTACGTGAGCGAGCGGCTTAGGAGTCATCTCTTTATATAGTGTAAGTTTTGAAGTTTGAAAGAAGTTTGGGTTAGAGATTAGTGATTCTTTGCGAAAGACTATGAGATTTGCAGAGGTTGAAGAAATTTGCGAGAGAAATAGAAGAAGATAATTTTGCTATTCTTGTGCAAGTCTGTATGTTGGATTATGCGAAAGTAATTTCTTTTGACAAAATCCCATATATATAGCAATGTAATCTCCACAGACATATAAATACAAATTAATTTTATGTGTAAGTATACATGAATTGCGAGGCGTGAGTAAAAGCTTGTTCGGCATTAAATGCATAGTGGGCCTGTCGAATTTTAAGTCCACTATTTCTTGAGAGTTAATCTCTGTAAAGATCAATCGATTCATCAAGGGTCACCATTGCTTCTTCAGCAATGATCACAATCAACAAATGTAATTGTGCCCGTTTAATGAATTTTGGCTATTAGCTATCTGAATCACATTTCTCTGTGTGCCTAAGAACACTGTTTGCAAATTAGTCTATCTCACACTTAGTATTTGTCCAAGTTTTACACAAAGATAGTAATGATACAAATTTCAAGAGAGTAGTTGAATGCAGTCGGCTGTACTATTCTCTTTTGTGTTCCCCCTCACTGAGTGATCTAGATATCTGAGTACCGTCTGGAGATCTTCAAATAACCATTTACCCTTTAGCCTTTGGTTTACGGATACCGTTCGATTCCTCTTCTCTGGATACCCATTCGATTTCTCTTCTCTCTTCTTTGATATCTCTTCTACGAACTTTTGGTTCTTTGGTAGCTCCATTAGTCGAGGCGTATCTTAAGGCTAAGAATCTACTTTCTTGTAGTGGCTTAGTGAAGATATGCAAGTTGGTCTTGATTGCCAATCTTGAGTATCTCTATATTGCCTTTTTCAACATGGTCTCTGATGAAGTGGTGTCTAACATCAATGTGCTTTGTTCTTGCATGAAACTTAGGATTCTGAGTTATGGCAATGGCACTTGTGTTGTCACAGAAAATGGGAGTTTTCTCTTCGTTGAGTCCATAGTCTTTGAGTTATTATTGTATCCACAATATCCGTGAAGCACAACAATGACAATATATATTGACCTACTGTGGTAGATGTGGCAATTGAATTTTGTTTCTTCTTTGAACCATGATATTAATCCGACCAAGAAATTGACAAGTTCTGAGGTGCTTTTCTATCAAGCAATGATCCATCATAGTCGGGATCTGAATAGCCAACCAAACTCAATCCACTCTCTTTTGGATACCACAATCCAACTTCTACGACTTTTACATACCTTAATATTTTCATAGCAATGTTGTAGTGTGGCGCATTGGATTTGTACGAAATCTAGCACACTCCATTGCATAATATCAGTCTACTACGGTGAGGTAAAGTGGCGATCGATCAATTTCCTATACTTGTGTTCTTCAACACTCTTGTCGATTCGGTGTAGGTCATTTTGGTTCGATGCTCATTGGTATCTTAGCATTCTTTTGAGAAGGCTTTAGATTAAATTTATTGAGAATGTCCTTTGCATACTTTATTTGACTAATGAATATTCCATCATTGAGTTGCTTGACTTGCGCCTAGGAAGTAATTCAATTCTCCCATCATGCTCATCTCAAATTTACATTTCATGAGTTCAACAAAATCTTCACAATTTGCTTGTCTTTAGATCGAAATATAATGTCATCAACATATACTTGAACTAAGCGGTTTCCTTCATGGTTCGATGTGAAGAGTGTTTTGTCAACATCTCCTTTCTTGAAGCCACTTTCTAGTAGGTATCGCCAATGTATCATACCATGCTCTTGGAACTTGTTTCATTACACAGAGCTTTGAAGCTTATAGACCATCCTACTTTAAAGGAAACTTCAAAACACGGTGGTTTCTCAACATAGACTTCCTCGGCCATTCACCATTTAGAAATGCACTCTTGACATCCATCGATAAAGCGTAAAGTCATTATGAGCTGCAAAGGCTAGAAAGAGTCTTATTGCATCCAATCTTGCAACTGGTGCATAAGATTCATCAAAATCTAGTCCTTCAGTCTGGGTGAATCCCTTGGCAACCAACCTAGCTTTGTTTCTGGTTATTTCACTAGACTCATTCATTTTGTTTCTGAAAACCCACTTGGTTCAGATTACAGATATTCCGTCAACAAATGGAACCAGTTTCCAGACTTTGTTTCTCTCAAATTGATCCAACTCTTCTTGCATTGCAGAGATCCAATCTTGATTCTTTAATGCTTCTTCTATAGTTTTTGGTTCAATTTGTTAGATGAAACATCCATAGAGACAACTTGCATTTTCAGCGATTGCTCTTCTAGTTCTAACTCCTTGGTCTATGGGACCAATCACATCTTTTGAAGGATGATTTCTTATCCATTTCATAATGGGTTTGAACTAGTAGGATCAATATCAATTTGATTTGAATGTGAATCAATATGATCTTGATGAGATACTTGTGCGATGCTGGGATATCGACACATGGGAAATGTCATGGATATCGACACTTTTTGTGTTAGAGATATCGGATCTTGCATTTGACAATCTCATTTAAAAGATCCTTTTCAAGATGAAGGTTCTCGTGCTTTGTTCCATTTACGAATCCTCATAGGAAATTCTTCATCATGTCTTAAAGTCATCTGTTGTTACTAAGCATAGGTTGCTTTTCATCATCAGACTCATCCTCTATTTGAATGATAGAATTGTTTCCTTCTGAGGATCCTTTTTCAGAATCTTTAATCATTAGTTCTTTGAACCTATCTGAGAGATCATCATTTAAGAGTACTTTCTTGTTTCCTTCATAGAATACTACGTGAATAGATTCTTGATCTTTTGCGTTCTTTTTGTAGATTCTGTAGGCTTTGCTATTAGGAGAATAACCAAGAAATACTCCTTCATCTGCCTTTGGTTGAAATGTTCTCAAGTATTCTTTTCCATTGTTAAGAACGAAACATCTGTAACCAAACACCCTTAGATGTTTGATACTAGGGGGTCTACCAATGAAAAGCTCGTACGGAGTTTTATCATGGTGTTTGTTAATCACACATCTATTTTGAGTGTAGCATCTTTGTGTTTGACTTCAACCCAATAGATCTCACTTATTTGATTAATCAAGCATTGTTCTTGCTGCTTCTTTCAGGGTCCTATTCTTTCTTTCAGCAACACCATTTTGTTGTGGTGTCCTTACAGAAGATAGTTGATGTTGTATACCTTTGCAAATACAAAACTCTTTGATGTACTGGTTCACAAACTTCATGGTACCAGACATGTTGAGATACCTTGTCATTTTTCATGACTTCGAGCTTATTCAGCAAGTTAGGTATCTCAACCCTTGCATCAGATTTGTGTTTGAGAAAGACAACCCAAGTGAATCTTGAGTAATCATCAACAACAACCAGACCATACTTCTTTCCTGCATAACTAGTTACTGAGGATTCAAACAGATCCATATGTAACATTTGCAGTGGCCTCTCACTGGAATGTCTAGTTTTAGACTTCAAAGATGTTTTGGATTGTTTTCCCATTTGGCAAGCTGAGCATACACCTTCTTTTTTATATGCCATTTTGTGTAAACCAACCACCAACTCTTTCTTGGCTAGTTTATTCAGAGTTTTGAAATTCAAGTGACTCATTCTTTTATGCCATAGCCAATTTTCTTGATGTGGCAGATTGACTCACCATGAGACATTCTTCGTTGTGGCGGATGCCCAATCAACAACATAAAGATTTCCTTCGCCTTGCAACCAAGATACGCTTTGACTCATTGTCAATCACTTTACATAGTTTTGACTTGATCTTGACGATGTACCCTTTGTCTACTAGTTGACTCATGCTTAGGAGATTATATTTCAATCCCTTTACATGAAGTACTTGAGATTGTGAGGCGCGAACTTGAAATTGCCAAAACCTATGGTTGGATTTTCATCTCCTCCAAACACGATAATTGGTCCATCATTGAATTTTTTGTAGTTAATCAGTTGCTTTGTCTCTGTCATGTGCTTCCCACATCCACTATCAAAATGCCACTTTGAGTTAGTCTTTAGAGTGTTACGCACAAAGCAGAAAGCAGATTATGTTCTCATACCAACAATGGAACCATCTGGATTAAAGAATCTTCCAGTAGGAATCCACTTTTGAATCTGAGTCTGCTTTTCAGCAAACTTAGCTTTCCTAGCCAGATTTCTTCTAGCCACGCATTGATTTTCGGGCTTGATTTATCTTCCGCCGATAATTCTTTGAGCAATTCTAGCCTTTAACCATCGTTCTTGCTCTTGTTTGTATTCGCGAGCAAGTTGTTTCCCAATGGGTTTATAGCGATACCATTCCGAGCACTGATCTTTGCGAGATCTCTTCTCGGCTTTGCTAGTCTTTGGATGATCAATTTTCTTTCCAGAAAATGTGACATAAGAAAATTTGCCAGCTCCTGCAATTTTTCCTTTTTGAGAGACATAGCACTGTGGGTGATTGCACTTCTCAATGTTATGTTTCTTTTCAGAGATATTTCCCACAGTTTTCTTTTGGACTTGTTTTTCCCACAAAGGCTTGGTCGCAACTGCCTTTCCTTTGTCAATAATCTTAGCTTTCGGAAATCTTGTAGATTGTTTGGGAATCACCTTCTGAAATCGATGAATGTTAGTCCTTCATTACTCTTATTCGGAGTGGTGGAACTATCATTGTGTGTCCATTGAAGTCCTCTCTCTCTTGAAGGATCTCTTAAATAAGATTGTACTTCAGTAAGAGTGTCACTAGCTTTGGCATAAGATTGAAAGGATAGTTCTTTCTTTTTGAGTTCCTTATTTTCAGAAAGAAGACCTTCACATTTCTTTTGAAGATTGGCCATTGCTTCTTTATGTGACTTTTCGGTCTCAGATATCTGAGCCTTGAGAAATGCATTTTCAGCATCCTTTTTCTCAGATATCTTGATTAATTTAGAATTTTCCTTTGCAAGAGAATTCTTTTCTTCTTCGAAATTTTCAGCTCTAGTGGAACATTAGAAATTCTCTTTTGTAAAGATCAATTTCTTTTCTGAGATTTTCCAGTTCTTTGATTCCTTCGTCATCACTTTCATAAGTATAACAGGAAGTATGTGTTACCTCATCAGCCATTAGACAAGGTTCAATGTTAGAGATATACGGGAAGATTTCTTGACCATTCCACACTTCTTTCTTCTTTTGACCAAAGTCAATACTTCATGAAAACACCGCATATTTACGGGGAAGCGGTGTGGAATCATCGAATCCTCATCCTCGAATCGACTCGATATCTAGAGCATCCAGTTGGAGTTGAATCTTTTTCCTTTCTTCAGTGAGCATAGCTCTTTGACTTCTTTTGAAGATTCTTCTATATTTCTTGTCACATGTCTTAAATTTGTTGAAGGCAGGAAAATCCTTCTTGAAATGACCAGGTTTCTGACAATAGAAACAGATATCATTTCCTATTTATGCTTCATCGATTTGATGCTTTTTGGAAAGCTTGTTTGAGCTTTGCATATTTTGTCTTGGTGATAGTTTGAGCTAGATGCTTTTGACTTCTCTTTGGCTTTTCTTATCTTAATTTCTCGTGACATATTTTCCCATTTGCTTTACAGCAAGAGCATCCTCGATCACATCCTTGCCTTTCTTCTTTTGAAGTTCCTTGAGCAACTAGAGCAACACTCAACTTCTCGGTTGTTTGTTCCTTTGAGTTGTCTCATAGTCACAGTGTGAGTGAGAAAACTTCCACAGAGTGATATCGGCATTTCTTGGTTAAAGTAGAAAAACTTTGTGTGTTCCAGTTATGATTTAGACTTCTCACAATGGTTTTAATCTTTTACATTGGGTATATCTATTACTTTCACCAAGTGCGACCATGTCACTCATAAGTGTTGTAAAAAATCTAGTTCTTCAAGAGTCTGTGGGACCTTGTTTGAAGTTTTGGAATTTTAGCTTCAAAACTTGAACTTATTTTCCTTGTTTTTTAATGCGGTATGATTTCTTCAATCTTGCGAGCCACTTTGCTTTTTTACCCCGGTTTACTTGTATGTGCTCTGGAGTAGAACGTATGATGATATTACGAGCCTGTCCATCTAATCTATTTCTCTTGGCATATTCCGATGTCCAGAGTTCTCTGGGCTTTGGTTCGTAAATAACTTGACTAGCAGGTCTCCCACTGGTTGATGCATCTATCTGTGAAGACCCATCACTTTGTTCTCTGTCTCTACCATTAGAAACCTCTATGACTTGCTTGACTTGTTGAATGACTATTGGGCCATTCTTTATTACTTGATCATTTAAACCGATGGCTTCTAGGTGGAGCATCATGTTGTTCTTCCATTTCTCATAATTCTCTGGCTTGAGAATTGGGGCGTCACTTAAAGACATCCTGCAGCAAACACACTAAACAAACGAATCAAGTGTAGGTGAAAAGCAGTTAGTGGGCACTTATCTGGGATCTAGGTTCAGTGCAGAAGGCATGGGAACCTCCCGCTCTGATACCACTTGTTGGTCCAGATAACGGCAAAGTAAAAGACTAGGGGGGTGAATAGTCTTTTAAAACTTTTGTCGATAAGCACAGTTTCTCAGATATCTGTGAAGATATCTGATACTTAATTTCAGAGAGCGAAAGACTTCTGAGATAAGTGCACGTGTTCAGCAAGATAAGTGTAAGTACTTTGCAATATAAGTAAAACAAGTAATAAACTGCAGAAAGTAAATAACACAAGTCTTTTATAGTGGTATCTGAAGGTGGCGTAATCCTTCAACTAATCCACTTCGGTCTTCCTCAGACCTAGAATCCACTAAGATAAATGAGGTAACCTTACAGATATCTTTTATTGATTCCTAAATGCACTAGGTTCCCAACCAAGTGTTCCCCCTGAGTTATTCCCCGGCTTTTTAATGAAGTACTTCGTACTCGAAACCTTTGAAATGTTCCTTAGTTTCCCAAACTAAGTACTTCCTTTGCTCAATAACCTTGGAGTTATTCCTTAGTTTCCCAAACTAAGTACTTCACATACTCCACGCGTTTAAGGTGTTGGTTAAGGTAAATTGTCGTGAGCTTCTTTAATAACTTGTTCATTATTGAGATAGCTCTGAATCAAGTATACTTAATACACTTTGCAATGTATGGTATCTTGTTCTCTCGACCAAGTCTATGGTAAGTGTTCAAGAGAATGAAACTTAGATTGGAAATCTTAGTTCAACTCTTTCACAAATAACAATGCTCGTTAAGAATTAGGACACTTAGAACTTTTGTGCTACTTAGAATCAAGAGCTTTGGTCCAATGTAAAGCTTGAAGGTAAGTAGTTTGCTTGAGAGAGCTTGTGAGTATTCGGTGTTCTTGGAGTTGGTGTGTTCTAAGGTGTGTTCTCAAGCAGTCTAAGTGTTGATATTTATAGATGAATTTTGAGTGCCGTTTGAATAGTATCCGTTAGGCTTAATCAAATTCAAACTATTGATATCTGAACATAGTAATGTGAGCAGTTTGTCTTCTTCTTGGTTCGCTTTTGTTCGACATTTCCTGCGCATTTAATACTGTACTATATTTTGTCTGAGTGCCAACGGAACTATGCAAGCTTTTTGAGGCTTTGCACGTTCTTTTCCAGAGATCATCATAGCTCCAGATACCACTTGTTTGAACAACTTGTTATAATATGTTTCTTTTTCAGAAGCATATTTTATGACCAAGGTATCTGAGTGTAGATATCTGTGGGCACTTTCCTCGTCTCAGAAACCTTTTATTCTCAGATATCTTTTGCAACATGTATGTTTCGAAACACTTGTTTCTTCAAGATATCTGGACATAGGTTTCGAAAACCCTGTCTTGACAATCTTGTGCGATCTTCAAATCTTCAAAACCGTTGAACTTTTCCACGGATGCCTTCTTCTTGGTCTTCTTCAAAAATAAAATTACATTTCGAGACCTAACATCCTATACAAGATTTGCTAGATCGTCATACTCAGTGAGTTTTCTCTTTTACAGTGTTCAAGTGAACTAAGAGTACTAATCACCTTTCTGAGCTAAGATAAGTCATTAGGTTGCTGATCAAAATCTAAACATATATTCCTAACAAATTTGGATTGTTTGTGGGTTATAGTGAGAGAAATGAAGAGGTTTTCGTGGTTTTGATTATAAATTGTATCAAAATACCAATTACACCCTTATATACTTAAAATGACAAGAATAACCTTCGCCCATTTAATTGAGATTCAAATTTTATTTAGACTTCATTTGGTTTGAGAGAAATTGGGGAAAAGAGAAAAAAAAATAGGGGAAATTTCCCAAGGAAAATGATTTTGGGAAAAAACAATTTTTTCCTTATTTTGTGGAGAGCTATATTTGACAAATAGTTTTTAAAATTTTCCAGAATTTTCCAAATGAATACCAAATGGTGGAAAACGTCACAATGTTTTCCCCTATTTTTTTTTCTTCTCCACCATTTCCCAGAAACCAAATGAATCCTTACATTTACCACATATTATTTGTTTACTATAATAGTAAATGATTTCATAAAACTATAATGAAAATTTTAAGAAGTAATATCTCATAATATCATTGTGTTAGATATCTAAGAATTGTCATTTAATAGTAATTTGTGGTCACAATAAAAGAATGAGCATATGTAAACGATTTTTACTCCTGACGTGCGGGAGATTTCACCTTTAGTGTGTGTTTTCTGCCATTTTGAGTTTTGCTTTTCTCTTGTTTTTCACTCGTTTCGACTGATGACTAGAAAGAGTAATGACAGAAGTGTTGGATCGATTGATAGATCGAAAGCTATTCAAAATTTTTGTGCTACTTTGGCGGTGGATGATGTATCAGAGCATTCAGATATGGAGTTATTTGATGAATATGGTGAAAATGAGGATATGGAAGCTCAGATTCCTTCTGATTGTCCTCTGGTGAATTTGATAGATGTTGCTGCGAATCCTAATAAGGATATTGGGCTTCGATAAGGTCCGATTGCTCGCCCGAATTTAGGTCATCGACAATTGAAAAATCGTTGCTATAATTCATTCTTCGTTGGAAATCCTCAGGTGCATAATACTTTGACCTATTCTCCCCCTAGTGATACTGTACTTCTAGAGTACACTGAATCGGAACTCCACGAAGGGGTAAATTTATGGAAATTTTCTCTACTTGGTGTGATTGTTGGTCAGCCTATGTATAATGCTATGATTCAATATGTTAAGAAGTATTGGCATGTTATACATTGTAAGTCTCCTTTGCTAAAGGAGTTTTTGTCTTTCGATTCGGTAATCAAAAGGATGTTGATACTATAGTTGATGTAGGCCATTGGACCATCAATGGTATGTATCCATTGTTGCTTAGACAATGGCAACTAGGTACTAAACTAGATGTTAAGAGTTTACAATCCCTTCCAATATGGATCAAAGTTACTAGAATTGGATTTGCAATTTTGGACTGAAATATTGAGTAGGATAGCAAGCATGATTGGGAGGCCTTGTGGGATTGATAAGCCTACATGAGATAGAGTGAGGTTATCTTATGCTCCAGTCATGGTAGAAGTTGATGTAAGACAACCTCTAAAGGATCATATTATTCTCAGAGGGCCTGGGAATGTAATGAAGAAGCAGGATATTATCCATGAGTACAACGTTTCGAGTGTGTGAAGTGTTCAAAGTTGGTCACACTTCTAATAGGTGTCCTTCAGCTCGAAATCAACACACTTAGGTGAAAAGAGAGCCTCCATTGCCTCATGTGAATGGTGAGGGACCCTACTACTTTTGTGGGTGCTTCTAGTGGTTTGGGTCAAGCTGGGCCTCTACAAGATGTTCGAGAGATTATTTCAGATGTTAATCCTCTTGTGTAATCTCACATGGGATTTTTTTCCTCGGGATAGAGGATATAGTAGTGTGGAATCTCACATGCCTGGTGGCTCACATAATGTGGAATCTGATAGTATTGGGGGGTCACCTACACATGCTATTATGTCTGGTATCAGTCCTACTACTTTGAATGTTACTAATACTATTGATTCTTCATATGTTGGTGCTACATGTGTGTTTGACAATATGGAGGCTGAGAATGTCTACGCAAATACTCGGAATGACACTAACCCAACTTAGACTGTTCGAGTTAATAGAAATAATAGGAGCGTGAAAAAATCTACTAATGCAGTTTCTGCTCAGTCTAATTACTTACTTACAGATTCTAGAAGGAATGGGGGTTCGACTCCTATGCCTAGAGGGCAAACGTCTTCTCCTGATGCCCATGGATGAGTTCAACATTTATGGCTTGAAATTTGAGAGGTTCTTAATAATCCTCTCAAGAGAAAAGATTTGAAAACTCATAAAAATAAATGGAATATCATTTGTGGAGATATTTTAGAGACTAGAGTTAGAAAGGCAAATTTGGATGGTTTGGTTACTTCTTGGGATAGGTCTCTTTGGAGAACTTTTGATAACTGTGATCTTGATAAGAAGGGTAGGATTTTTGTATTTTGGCAATATGCAAAGATCCATCTTCATGCGGAGGTTGTGTCTGACCAGTTCATCCACTGTCTTTTGGATATTGTTATGGGAAGTGTAAGGGATATGTTACTTTCTTATATGCTCATAATTCCTTGGATAAGAGATATAAAATATGATTGATTTAGTCAAGTTCTCCGCTGCTATTAATATTCCATGGATTGTACTAGGGGATTTTTATGTGATCATGAATTCTTCTGAAAAGCTATCTCAGGCTGGCTCCCCTAAATTTGCCTCTGATCAATTGGAACAATTATTACTAAGTCTCATAAAAGTCATACTCATTAGTGAGAGTCCAAAAAGTCCATCATAATAAGCATATAAAATTACATTTTTGCGGATCCTATTTTAACGGGCGGGCTTTTTAATCCGGATTCCGGCCGCGAGCGATTATCTCAACATCTAGTATAAAACCTTTTAATCCTCTTTTCTTCCATTCAACTCTATTTCGCTTCATTCAAACACAAAACTTAAATATCATTTTTCTCTCTAATCAAATCCATGGCGTAATTCCATGAGACGGATCTACAAATTGAGAAACCGAGCTGCCCATGCCGAGTTGCTCTGAAGGCGGCGATTGAGTAATTGGAGGCGGAGATCGAGTTGATGCTGCGATGTTTGTTGTATCTCAGGCCGATTTGCTACATGATTGCATCTCGAGCTTGAAGATGGCTGCATTGGCACTGAAAGTTGCATTTTCTACAGTCGATCGGCTCCATTTATCACCTCTATTGACGAAGTTGGACAGAAACTCAGCTGGTATTGAGCAATTTGAGCCGTATCAAGGTAGATAGGTATTCATGGTATTATTTTTGTTTTATTATCAATTCTGTTCAAGAGAGTATATGTACATGTGTGCATAAAATCCATTAACCGTTTAATTATGATGTATTTGTGTATATTTTGTGTTTTGGCATGTACTGTCTAGTAATGTAGGAAATGGTAATTCAACTAAATCACTAGTATCTCTAACACAACCAAATATCGTAGATCAAATAAAGTTATAGCTACCAACGTATAGATATTTCTATCCTGGAATATGTATCATGAGTTATGTATTGCCATTTTTTTGT
>JAIFAC010000265.1:0-20000 GCA_026545765.1 Plantago major | reverse complement strand
TTAGAAGTAAAATCACTCAAAACTATCTTGTTACTCACAAACAAATTGTTTACTCTAATTCATTGTGGTAGCTTAATTAATTCCCTAGAGAACGATACCGAGTTAGGCATAGTCTACAACTACAACTTATTCTCTTAAGTTATTTAGAGTATAATTTGAGCTAATCAAATTTGTCACTGTTTGGGAATTAATTCCTACTGTAGCATTTAGAGTTTGATTTGTTTGCCGTGGTTTCTTTTTACTTGGACTAACAGAAACTAAACATCAGTTGAGTTTTTGTTATTGGGATCCAGGTATGGAGAGCTTTTCCAGTTATTACGCACCTACTGCGAAACTAGCAGACCAAATTGTGGTATTACAATGAGTCTAGAGATTATGATCTGGAAGACGAGTGGAGGTTTACATTACCTGTCTTCTTAGGAAACCCGGGGATGATCCGGTTAATTTCATACGATTACCGCCATGCAGCTCAAATTTGCCAAGCGGGGGCTCGAGGAAGAAAAAGTCAAGTGTAGGTTATTCCCTCTCGTGTTGAGGAATAATGCTAAGGATTGGCTGTGGAGATTAACTTCGGGATCTCTAAAGACTTGGAGCGATGTCCTCAAGGTTTTCTACAACAGGTTTTTTCCGCACTCATTGACCCTAGAGCTTAAACGCAACATATCTGAATTTCAGCAAAAAGAGGGAGAGAGATTCGATATGGCGTGGGAGAGATATCTGGATTTACTGAAAGCGTGTCCGCACTACGCTTCCTGAGCGTACTAATTCATACTTTCTTCGATGGGCTGGACAATGTGAGTCAGACTCTGGTAGATGTTAATTGTGGGGGGATCATGAATAAGACACCCCCAGCGCTGATAAGGGTTTTCGAGGAAATGTCAACCCGTGCATCGATCTTAGATGAAAAAAGGCACCTAGTCGAAACTGTAGAGCCAAAATCGACAGATGTAGAGGAAATAAGAAGGATTATCAAAGAGCTGACTCAGGGTGCAAAAGAACGGGTAGCTGAGACTGCTAACAGTGTGGATAGACAACAGGGAAGCCAAACATTTAGTGATAGTGCTCTATATGCTTTGATTTCCCATGATGAGAAATACATGAACCGTGTGATGGAAGGTTAGAGAAGGACAATTGAGCAGATAGAGAGCATGGTGAATGGATATCGTGATTCATCGATCGCCTAAAGGAGTTCTTGGTGGGTTTGAATATGAGGATGAAGAGGCTCTGCCATCACAAAGGCTTAGAAGCGGAAGGGTAGTTCGGAAACCAGACCTTGAAACAGTTGAGGAACCACTTCCTTCTCAGAACACTCCTGTGATCGACATTGCTGAGGATGATACAGTCAAAACAGAAGCAGCAGATCGACAAGTGAAGCGTACAGAGATCCATCATATGTCCGATAATCCCTACCGTCCACCTGGACCACCAATCATCAAGGAGTTACCATATCCTGGGCGAGTTAAGAGACCCAAAGATACAATAAGTTCAAATCCATTCTAGCAATGCTGTCAAAGGTGAACGTGAATATACCACTCTTGGACCTGATCGATAATGTCCCTTTTTACTCTAAGTTCTGCAAGGATCTTAATGCAAATAAGAAGAAGTACTTAGCGAAGTCGATCCGCCAGAGATGCCTAATTCTTTGGTCATACTGACAAAGCAGGACCTGGGGAGCTTTGTCATCGATATTCAAATGGAAAACGGGAAAATAGCAAAAGGAATGCTTGATCTGGGAGCCAGCATTAATCTGATCACCCATTCTCTCTACAAGGAATTAGGTCTGGGGGAATTGGATACAGTAGGGATGACCTTACAGTTTGCCATTAGTATCAAAGCCCACTTGGAATAATTCGAGACACTCTGGTTCGAGTCGACACATTCTTGTCTCCTAGCAGTACTGATACAAGCAGCAAAAACCATGTGATCCTGTTGGGGAGGCCGTTTATGAATACTGTTAAGCTAAGGGTGGATTTAGCAGAAGGAAAGATAGCTATGGAAATTGGAGGCAACAAGATCGCTAAGGACGCAGACGTCCGGCTGTAAATCTGATGCCTACCTAGTGGAAGAACGCTGCCTTACTTCTGAGATTGATAATGAGTTTCATGATATTATTGATGATTATGTGCATTCAACTTACCTTGATCAGATGACTGATGATAAGCTAGAGGCTACTTTAACTCTAGGATTTGATGGGGATATGTTGTGTGGGAAAAGTAGTGAGATGATATGTGCGCTTGATTCGGCCAAAGCCGACCCCTTAGGAGTAATCGAACCTCCTAGTGACAACACCGGCGAGATCAAACCCCCTAAAACTGATCTTAAGGAGCTCCCGTCCCACGTTAAGTATGCCTTATTAGGAGAAAACTGCACTAAACCTGTGATAATCTCTTCGTAATTGCAAAAGGAAGAAGAGAATAAGCTGGTAGAACTGAGAGAGAACTCTGAGGCCATCGGTTGGGGGATTGGTGACATTAAAGGCATTAACGCAACTAGATGCACCCATAGGATAAGCCTAGAAGATGATGCTAAACCCGTAAGGCAACCCCAACGTGGGCTTAACCTTGTCATGCAAGATGTAGTCAAACAAGAAGTGCTTAAGATGCTAGAGCACGATATGATTTACCCCATAGCCGACAGTAGATGGGTGAGTCCTGTGCATGTTGTTCCTAAGAAGTCAGGTGTTAATGTGGAGACAAACGATAAGGGGATAGAAGTTCCAGTAAGGAAAACCATAGGGTGGCGCGTGTGCATAGACTATAGGAAGATAAATGCAGCCACTAAGAAGGATCACTTCCCCCTGCCCTTTATTGATGAGATGCTAGACCGCCTGGCTGGGCGCGAGTTCTATTGTTTCCTCGATGGCCTTTCAGGTTTCTATCAGATTCCCACATCACATGAGGATCAGGAGAAGACGACCTTCACTTGCCCATATGGCACATTCGCCTACCACAGGTTACCTTTCGGATTGTGCAATGCTCCAGCAACCTTCCAAAGGTGCATGCTCTCAATCTTTTCTGACATGATGCAGGATTTCATCGAGGTATGTATGGATGACTTCTCTCTTTTTGATGATTCCTTTACTGACTGTCTTGGTAAACTTGATAAAGTTTTGAAACGCTGCATTGAGTGTAACTTGACCATTAGTTGGGAAAAAGCCACTTTATGGTGAGAGAGGGTATTGTTTTGGGGCATGTGGTTTCAAAACGGAGAATTGAAGTAGATAGGGCGAAACTTGATGTTATTGTTAAACTTCCCCACCCACCGTGGAAAGAGTCGTAATCCTTTCGTCACGTAGGTTTTCATAGGAGGTTTATTCAAGACTTCTCAAAAAATCGCTAAGTGCTTGAGTAACTTGTTGATAAAAGATGTGCGTTTTGTTTTCAACGATAAGTGCATGGAAGCCTTTAACATTCTGAAAGAGAAACTTGTTTCTGCCCCTATTGTTATGGCCCCTGATTGGTCCTTGCCTTTTGAAATCATGTGTGATGCATCTAACTATGCTATAGGCGCTGTGCTAGGACAAAGAGTCAATGGACATTTTCATGTTATTTATTATGCTAGCAAAACTCTGAACAGTGCGCAAGTTAATTACACTACCACCGAGAAAGAATTCCTAGCTGTCATATTTGCCCTAGATAAATTCAGGTCGTATCTAAAGGGATTCAAGGTGATAGTGCATACCGACCATGCTGCAATCTGTCACCTTATGGCCAAAAGTAACTCTAAGCCTCGCCTTATTCGTTGGGTTCTGATGCTACAGGAGTTTGATTGTGAAATAGTTGATAAGTGTGGTAAAGATAACCTCAGAAGCTAACCATCCGCCAGCTTGACCCTAAGACATTTGAGCCATTACCCCCCATTCCTGATGATCTCCCTGATGAACATCTGTTTTCTGTTAGCTTAGAGCCTTGGTTTGCCGATATTGTGAATTATCTTGCTACATGTCTTTTTGCTGCTAACATGACTTCGCAGGAGAGAAAGAATTTTTCTATTCGTATGTGAGTTACTTTTGGGATGATCCATACGTGTTCAAAGCGTCTTGATGGAGTTCTCATTGTGCCACGAGGACTAAGTCGAGCGATTTGCTTTTGCTACTCCATGCAATGTGGTGGGCACTACAGCGGAAGGAAGACGGCCTTGAAGGTTCTCCAGTCAGGTTTTTTCTGGCCTTCCCTATTTAAAGATGCTCATAAATTATGTGTTAGCTATGATGCATGTCAACAGAAATAATATTAGCAAGAGAAATGAGATGCCTCTTAATAATTATCTGGTTGTCAGCCTTTGATGTATGGGGCATTGATTTTATGGGACCATTCCCCAAGAGTAATGTCTTTGACTATATCTTGGTTGCTGTGGATTATATGACTAAATAGGTGGAAGCGATTCCTACCAAGACTAACGACTGAAAAGTTTGTCTCTTTTCTGGCCAAGAATATTCATCGCAGTGTTCGCACCCTCAGAGTGGTGATCGTGACGGTTCCAACTTCATTAACCGCCTCGCTAATCGCTGCTAAATATGGAGTGCATCACCGAGTTGTTATAGCATATCACACCTGCATTTCGGACAGTGGAGGTTAGTAAATCATGATCAAGAGCATACCGTAGAGATTCGTGAAATCCAATCGAACGATTGGTCATACAAGCTTCCGATGCTTATGGGCATACCGCACTGCCATAAAACCGTTATCGGCACCACACCATACAGGTTGCTCTATGGGCAAGCCTCACCTTCGTGGAACTTGAACATAAGGCACATTGGCATCAAAACTCGAATCTTGACATGGAAGTCATGGACAAGAGCTGCTCAAAGCATCTCTCGATTGAAGAACTCAAATACTTTCTTTGAGAATGCTAGGATCTACAAAGAAAAGACGAAAGAGTACCACGACAAGGGAATAATCCGTAAGGATTTAGCCCCAGGTATGAAAGTATTGCTCGTTAATTCACGTCTTAAATCTGCTTCTGTGGAAATTGTGTTCACGGTGGGATGGACCGTACCAAATCGTTCAAGTGGCACCATGCTTGAACCCCAGTGACGGATCCACCTTCAAGGTTAATGGGCAGCGAGTCAAACCATACATCCAAGGATTTAGAGAGAAACCAGAAGAGGTTGATCTTGCAGTCTCGCACATGATTCTAAGCAGTGCTTACAGCAAGTAACCTTCATCACATTTCTAGTTCTTTTCACTCTTAGCTTGAGGTCATGCTTGAGTTTCGCCTGGGGAGGAATGTGCTTTTTAGTTTCTTGCGTGCTTCTTAATATAGTATCTGAGTCTCAGAGTCATTCATTTTTATTTTTATGCATGTGTAGACTTTTCCTCAGGTTCTAGAGTCCTTCAGAATCGTGAGTTGTTCTTCCAGTCTAACGTCTATTGTGGATGATAAATTTGCTTGCTATGTTTTGTATGATATTTAGTGGAAGTAGTGTAGTGGATTTCAAATCCTATAAGTCTGCTTCTCTTGTAATAATAAGTCTGTGTAGTTCTTTAGTCCAAAAATCCTGTGAGAAGCCTTGAGCCGATGAAAAAATATTATGCCGGCAACTGTACTGTGTGATTCCTGGGTTGTGCAAGTTCTTTACAAATTACTTGCGCCTTTTCATACTTATGTGTACTTAGTTTTGTTGGAGATGACGAACGGCATGCTTACCTTTTGATTTTCTCTCCTCTAAACCCGTCCTAAGGAACAGTTTTGGGGAGGAGATCCTTTATCTTTTGCGACTTTTTTACTTGAGCTCTTATACATATCTACTAAAGAGTTTGTTTGATGCTTCCTAAAGCTATCTGAAATTGAATCTCGGGGTGGATCTATGGTCTTAATTGATCACCGTTAGTCGTGTTTAGGCGTGTTTCAAATACTACTACATACTGGCGTGGCTGAAAAGCTACATGTCCGTGAGGTTGATGGCACGTACACCAAACTGACACGCACAAAAGTGCCGACTTTCGGTAAAATAGACTCCTGCAAAAAATTGAGATAAAAAGAGCCCAATGAAGCCATGCATTGAATATACAGTGCAATCGTGGTTGAACTTTGAAATGAATGATTTGAATAAGGGGAGCAGCATCATCCTTCGATTTTTGAAAATTAAGTCGCTTGCCAAAAGTCCTTCGACGATGAGGAGTACAATAGCATAAGATAGTATAGGAATCTTTGTGTGAAAGTCATCTTCCCGTTACTTTTGAGCGATACCCTATTTGACACTTCCAAGAGAGTGAGAGTTACACTACAATCACCTGTGAGGGACTAGCGAGCTAGACTTAAGTGTTATTTACTAGAGAAACATTCTTGTTTGATTTTCTGTGCACTATTCTGCCGAGGTTAGTTGAGTAAAAAACTTTTGCACCTTTTGAATTTAATGTTTACAATGGTAGATTCGGTCACTTGGGAGTTTAACTCATATATGCTATCTGCTCATTTTTGTTTGAGTCTAGTTCTTGCTAGGTTGTTTGTTTGCTCGAGGACGCAGCAAGGTTCGGTTTGGGGAGTTTGATGAGACGATAATTTAGAGTCTCATCTTGTCTTTTACCATCTTTTGCTTAGTCTTTGTTTGCATTTATAGCGTTTTGTGCGCTTTTATGTTTTGGTACCTTGGTTTTCTTTTTGTAGGATTTTGCATTGCGGAGAAGTGCTTGTTGGTGAAAGCGAATCGAAGAAGAACTAGTTTCATGGCAAATAAATATTCGCCATGACGAGATTCGAAGTAGCAATGTTCGTCATTGAAGCCCTTGTGGCGAAGTACTCTCACCGCGTAGATTTTTCGAAAAATGGCGATGCCTCGGCGTTTGAAGCTCACCACGGCGAGAATATTTCTTGTCAAGGCGAAATCGATGGTTGTGGAATTTTGGAATCAAGAGCTCGTCTTGATTCCAAAATTCCACGAGCTACTGGATTTCTCGCCGCGACGAAGAAATATTCTCCCTGCGGCGAGAGGACACAAGACCGGCACTAGGACTTCGGAATCCTCGCCCAGGAAGCCGGTTTCTCAACGTTTACTTCTCCTTTTTGGTTAGACTTAGGAAAATTTTTGCCATAACTTCTACTACTCGAATTTTACATAGAAAAAGCTAAAGAACCTAGTTTTTTACATTGATTGATTTTGGACCTTGGTCTTTCTCGTGTACGAATCATTGACATCGAATTCTTAGTAGCGTTTGATAATTCTCTATTGCTTCATTACAATTCTCGCTTCTTTGATTGATTATTGAATTGTGTGCTCTTGCTTGTGATTATCACCATGTTTATGCTTTGCGTATTCAATACGATGAATTATTCCGTCTTTAATTCAATTATGAGTAGCTAAACCTCTCCTAAATCCGGTAATTATGTGATAGTTATGCATATTCAAATCTAGGGTTTATATTCGTTCATATAGGTTAAGGTTAAATCGGGGTTTGAGATTTTCAGATAAACCATCAATCTAATTCGCTAGTTTGAAATATTCTAAGTTGTTTTGGTTAAGAATCGTCTGTCTGACAAACTTAACGATTTCTGTTAGGAAATTTGTTAGGAAATTTGTTGGGAAATTTCTTAAGAAATTTGTTAGGAATTTTGTAAGATATTTTGTAAAGAATATCTGTTTAGTTTTGATCAGCAACATGATGACTTATCTTAGTCTCAGAAAGGTGATTAGTACTCTTGGTTCACTTGAACATTGTAAAACAGGAAACCCACTAAGTATGATAGTCTAGCTAATCTTGTATAGGATGTTAGGTCTCAAAATGTAATTTTTATTTTATGAAGAGAAGACCAAGAAGAAGACATCAGCCAGTAAAGCTCAGCGACATCAAGACTTGAAGAAAGCACAAGATTCGAATCACATTTGTTCAGATATCTTAGCCAGATATCTTAAAGACACGAATAGTTTCAAACAAACTATGTCACAAGAGATATCTGAGAAATAAGAGACATATCTGAAAACAAGGAAAGTGTCCACAGATATCAATTCTCAGATACCTTGAGCTTTAACCACGTTTCTGAAAAAATATATATATTGCAAACAAAGTTGTTTCAATAAATACAAGTGGAATCAAGATTGAAGATAAGGACGTGCTAAGAATCGGATAACACTAGTCTACGTCTGAAAGCATAGTTCATTGACCCACTGAGACAAAATTATAGTACAATGCATTTAATGCGGATGTGCGAATAAAAGCAGGAGCTTCGAGAAGAAGACAAAACTTTCTGATCTTATACATGATATCGATAGTTTGAATTTGAGCCTAACGGATACTATTCAAACGGCACTCAAATTCATCTATAAATATCAACACTTAGACTGCTTGAGAAGACACACTGAATACACTGAAACACAGAACTCTGAACATCTTACTCTCTCAAAGCAACACTTACTCAAAGCTTTACATTGCGACCAAAGCTTTTGATCTTGAGTAAACAGAAGTTCTAAGTGTCGATCCTAAACAAGAAAAGCTATCTGTGAAGGAGTTGAATCAAAGATCAACTATCGAGATTCATTCTCTTGACGGATATCATAAGACTTAGGTCAATAAAATCGAACAAGATACCATACGTGTAAAGTGTATTAAGTACCTTGATTCACAGAGCTCTCGAATAACCTAATAAGTTATTAAAGAAGCTCATCCGACAACTCAAACTAAAACCAACACCATAAGCGGCATGGAGTATGTGAAGTACTTAGTTTGAAAAATCAGAATAACTCCAAGGTTACTGGGAGTATAGGAATTACTTGATTTGGGAAACTAAGGAATAACTCGAGGTTATTGAGTATAGGAAGTACTTAGCTTGGGAAGCTGGGAATAACTCAAAGGTTTGAGTGCAGGAAGTACTTGCAGTTTGTGGGAATAACTCAGGGAACATTTGGTTGGGAACCAATTGTTAAGAATCTTAGAATAGGATTATTGTAAGGAGATCTCAATTATCTGTTCTAGTGAATTCTAGGTCTCTGATAGACAAAGTGGATTAGTTGGAGGATTACGCCACCTCCGTGATACCACTATACTTGTGTCATTTCCTTTCTATTTACATTTCAAAGAACACACACATATTAATTGTTACGCACTTATCTTTATTAAGTCTTCCACTCTGATTCTAAGTATCGATGTTTCAAAAGACTATTCACCCCTCTAGTCTTTTACTTTGCTGTTATCCGGACCAACAAGTGGTATCAGAGGAGGTTCACGTATACGCCTGCTGACCGAACCTAGATCCCCAGAGATAGGTGAAGGAACTTTGTCCACTTTGAGGACTATTTAATTTGTGTGTTAAGTGTGCAAGTATGTCTCGAGGATGCACGTTCTCAAACCAGAACTACGAGAAATGGAAAAATAACATGATGCTCCACCTTGAAGCCGTAAGTGGCAGAGATGATCGAAGTAATAAAGCGAAGTCATGGAGGTTTCAGTGGAAGAGACAGATCAAGCGAAGGATCTTCACAAGCAGATCGTCGACTAGTGGAAGATCTCTTGGTCGTTATTTACGAACCAAAGCCAGAGAACTACGGACATCGGAAGATGCCAAGAGGAATTGGATGGACAAGCTCGTAACATCATCATCGAGATCAACACGAGCACATCTGATTGTAAAGCGTAAGTGCTAAAGCAGCGAAAGTTGCACGGCAAGTGATTGAAGAAATCTGCGGGCCCGAGAAAACAAGGAAAACAAGTTGAAGTTCTAAAGTTGAAATTTCAAAATTTCAAACAAGGTCCCATGAAACTCGGAAGAACTTGATTTGAGTTTACCACTCTCATGAGTGATATGGCAGCACTTGGGAAAGCGATAGATACTCTGGGTCGAGAAGATTAAGACATTGTCGAAGTCTTAACCACTGGAGCATACTAAATTCTTTTATTTTAACCAGGTATGCGAATATCACTCGAACTTTTTCTCATCTTACTCTGTTGACTATGAGACAACTTCGGAGAACAAACAACTAAAAGTTGTAGAATGTTGCTCTAGTTATAAAGGAACTTCTTAAAGAAGAAAAGCAAGGAGGAGACCGAGGATGCTCTTCTTTGCCAAAGCAAATGAGCAAATTTGTCGGTCGAGAAATTGAGAGAAGAAAAGCCAAAGAGAAGCTGAAAAAGCATCTAGGCTCAAACTATCACCAGTACAAAAATATGCAAAGCTATTTGAACAAGCCGACTCGAAAACATCATGTCGCGAGGAAGCGAAATTGGAAACGATATCATTTCTCTTGTCGGAAACAGCCACTTCAAGAAGGATTGTCCCGCCTCGACTAAGGGGGCGACAAGAAAGATATAAGAATCTTGAAGAAGCGAAATCTTTGTTAGCGAAGAAAGAAAGAAAATCCAAATTCAATGGATGCTCTAGACGTTGAGCGGATGCGAAGACGACAATTGGATGACTCAACCTTACCATCACCGAATTATGTGAGTTACTCATGATATAATCGACTTGACCTCAAGAAGAATGAAATGTGGAGTTCTTTGAAATTGACGGTCGAGACATCTCCAACATAGAAAAGCGTCTTATGGGCGATGAGGTAACATACTTCTTGCTACACTTATGAAAGTGATGAAGAGGAAACAAAAAATCTAGAAAATCTAGGAAAGAACTTGACATCTATGAGAGAAATTTCTAATGATGATCGAGCTAGGCCGAAAAATCTAGAGGAAAAGAATTTTCTTAAAGGAAAACTCTAAACCGTTAAGATATCTCAGAAAAGGATCACGAAAATGCATTTCTCAAAGCTCGAGATATACGAGACTAAAAGTCATAAAGAAGCAATATTGAATTTACAAAGAAATATGAAGATCTTCTTTTAAAGAACAAGGACTCGAAGAAAGAATTATCTTTTCAATCTTATGCTTGAAAGCTAGTGACACTCTTCTTCGGTACAATCTTACTTAGAGATCCTTCGAAAAAAAGAAAGGACTTGAAATTTGAATACACAGACGATTGTTCTATCACTCACGAATAAGCGTAAGGAGAAAAGAACATTTGGCAGTACTCAGCCAAAGTGAGCGGTTCCCATGCAATCTGATGTCGGTGAAAAGACAAAGATTGTTAATGAAAGGAAAGGTAGTTCTTGACAAAACCTTTGTGGGAAAAACAAGTAAAAACTCATTGGTAGTGCGTCTACGAAAAGAAAGCAGACCTTTGAAAAGTGTAAACACCAGCGAGTGCTATGTCTCTCGAAAGGAAGAATTGCGAGAAGCAAATTCTCCGTTGTCACTTTTACGGAAAGAAAATTGGACCCGACGAGGCCCAGCAAAATTTGAGAAAAGATCTCGAGATAGCTTCAAGTGCTCGAAAGCTTGGTAGCTAGCTACAGGCATCAGTAAACAACTTGCTCATAGTACAGCGAAGAGCAAGAACGATGAATAACTGAAAACTACAATTTCTCAAAGCAAGTATCATAAGTGGAAGTTAAATCAAGCATTTTCATCCCGAAAATGTCGATACTTAGGGCTAGAAGAAATCGGCAAGAAAGGCTTAAGTTTCTTTGAAAAGCAAACTTGGAAGCAACGATTATCACGAAAGCATCATATGGAGCACTACAAGGAACACACGCAAGGAAGAAAATAATTAACACTAATGATAACATTCATTAAAAAAGAATTCTCCCTTACGTTCTACTCGAGAATAAAAGCATATTTCAAAGAAACTCATTCAAATGGATTCCTGGAAGAAATTTGGTTGACGGCAGTTCCATCAAGATATGGAGAACCTAATCTCCTGTTTCTGTCAGGTAATGCGAATGCTTCTGGACTAAAGCACAATGGCTTATTTGATAGTGGATCACGGAAAGCACATGAGCGGAGAACAAAGCAAATCTGATTGATTCAAGCTTGCAACATAGGACCGGATATCGACGGACTGGAGGAGAATTAAATCCCTCTCTGGAGATTTGTAGCGTCAAATGGGGACTTTAACAATCACTAACGTATTACATGTTGAAGGATTTGAAATATAATCTATTTAGCATAGAGCCGGTTTAGAGACGAAAGGTTTTACTATAAAATTCAAAGCTAAATATCGCAAACTAATTGACAATGAGTCAAGGATAGTCTTAGTTGAGTGGCCAGGAAAGGCGATCTTTATAAGTTGCGGTGATTGGGCATACACACTGGCGAAGAATGTCTCATGGTGAGTCAATCTGGTCACTGAGAAGAGCACTTTGGTTATGGTGTACTGAAAAGAATGAGTCATGAACTTCCAAACTACGAATAGACTTGCGAAAGAGTTAGTGGTTGGCCTTCCGAACATTTTTCAGAAAGGATGGTACTCTGATTACGCTGTCGATTGGGGAAACAATTTAAAACCTCACTTTCAAGTCCGAAATCGAGGACACTCTAAAGAGTGTTAGACCAACGCAACTTTTACACATGGATCTTTTTTGAATCATCACGTAACTAGTTATCTTTTTGGAAAGAAGTATAGTGCGGTTGTGGTAGATGACTTCTTCAAGATTCACTTGGGTTGTCTTTCACGAAACCTGAAATCTGATGCGGTGGAGATACCAAACTTGCTTTGAAAAAGCTTGAAGTCATGAAAATGACAAGGTATACTTGCAATCGAGCAGGACTCGTAATCTTGAGTTTGTCCAACAAAATGAACGTTATTCGCGAGATAAGGAAAAACGGAACCCTTAAAAAGAAAAGGCTGAGACAAAAGAATGATACTAAATAAACAACGAAATAAGTGAAATTATTGGAGTTGGAAAGGCTGTAAAGCAAACACTACTCAAAACGAATCACTTGATAAGCAAACACCATGTGGGACCCCGATCTTGGTTGTTGGGCCCCTGACTCAAACATCGAAATTATTTGGTTGTAGATGTTTATTCCTAAACAATGGGAAGATTAATAAGACATTTCAACGAAAATGAGATGAAGAGTGTTTTCTTGGCTATTCTACAAGCAGCCAAAACTCGCAGGTTACAACAAAGAACAAAGAAAAATTGAAGAATCGATTCATGTTGTATTCTGAAGGAAGTAGAAAACACCTCATTGATGAACTCTTTCGAAGGGTTCAAGGGTAATACTAAGGGATTGAAGAGATCCTCGGAAGGAAAAAAACATCATTATGGAAAGTAAGGGATATTTCTGACGTGAAAAGCAACCGGTAACTGCAACAAGATGACTCGCGGACATGATGGGAATTTCTATGAGTTTTCGAAATGGAGCGAGGTTAAGAACGTACCGTCTTGAGGGTATAAAGAAAATAAAAATCTTGAAATGCATGCTTGAGATGTCTCTAACAACGAAAAGTGTCGAGATATCCATGACATTTCCCATGTGTCGAGGATATCTGGAATCGAAAAGTATCAAATCAAAATCTTAGTGATTCATTCCCGGATCACTTGGATATTGATCCTACAACACCTAAACCTGTGATGAGATGGATCGAAAAGATCATCCTGAAGGATATATTTAGTAGAATTAATGGGAATTATTGGGACTGGGAGAGCGATGGTAAGAAAATCTTTGACACAAACTATTTGGATGTTTCATCTCGAATATTGAACCTAAAATAGAAGAAGAAGCATTAGGAGACCAAGGCTGGATCTACGCAATGCAGAAGGTTGAGATCAATTTAGGAGAAACAAAGTGGAAATAGTTCCATTTATAGAAGAATATATGATTGGAACTAAATGGGTTTCGAAACAAGATGAATAGATACAGTAAAATAACTTGAAGCAAGCAAGATTAGTTTGCCGAAAGTTTATAGTGAAGGCTTAGATTTTGGCAGTCATATGCACAGTTGCCAGTTAGGATCGCAGTAAGACTCTTCACAACCTAAGCTCATAAAGATTTCAAAGTTTTATCGGATGGATGTCCAAAAGTGCGTTGCTTAAGCGGTGAACTTACCGGAAAGAAATTTATGTTGAGCATTCACACGGCACAGAAGTTTCTCGGAAAATAGAATGTCCTCGCTACATATGGGTAAACGGGCTCTGAAAGGCATGGTATGACACTTTAACGAAGTACCTTCACAGAAAGTAGTTTCGAAAGGTAGAATTGATAAACTTCTAAATCATATTAAAACTTCTCTTAGTTCAAATATGTTGATGACATCATATTTGGATCTAAGGTAGTTTGAAATTGACTGACTTTGGTTTACAGGTGGGGTTTAAATTTTCAGGTAGAACACCTCAGAGACACATGGGTTTAGTGCTAGACTTATCTCAGCGGTTTTGGCAAGGAAGCAGAGCTTCGATTTACCTTCTACCACGAACTGAATATTTAGCTGTTTGTTTATTAAGCCTGTGAAGTGCAATGGATCTGCTTAACAGGATATGGACTCGATGAGGAAGAAACTCCCATTTTGCGGCGACAGCCTGAGTGCTTTATTGCGATTGCGAATCTAAATTTCATGCGAACAAAGCATTGATGTTAGACATCCTTCGTGAGAACCGTGTTGAAGAGGCGATATAGAGATGCTAAGATTGGCGAAGACCGACTTGCAGAGATATCTTCACTAAGCCACTACAAAATGGATTCTTAGCGCTTAAGGCGTAGTCTTGGACTAATGGAACTACCGGTAATCCCGAAAGGATTGACTACTCAGGCGGGCATCCGAGAAAGTATCTGGAGCGGGCATCCGGAGAAGAGGTACAGGGGCGGAACATCGAGGAGAAAGAGAAGAGAAATCACAGGCAGGTATCCAATCGAAAGGGCTAAAGCGAAAAAAAAAAGATAGCTCAAAAGATCTACGGGGCGGAACTTCGGATATCTAAATCACTCTATAAGCAGAACAAAGATAATAGTATATTATCTGAGTCTGACTACTCTCTTGAAACTACGTATTTCTATCTTGATGAAAACTTGGAAAGATCAAAGTGCGGATCCGGATCGCGACGATTGTCCTTGAGGTAAATACGAATTGTGTTTGAGGATAGCAGAGTCGCCAAAATTCATTAAATGGGCGAGTACGCTTGTTGATTTAGCGATCATTCTTGAAAAACAATAGTGACTGCCAATAGGATTAGCGATTGATCTGTCACGGTGGAAATTAGTCCGTTAAATAGTGGGTATGAAATTGAACATAGCCCTTTAAGCATTTAATAGAACTAGCTTTACTCCGCATACGCAAATCCACGGATCTCACAAAAAATCGTTGTATGTATTTTATACATTCAGGTTATTCTTATATATAACAGGATTTTGTGGAAATGAAATCCTTTTGCCTAATCAGAAGATTTCATCACATAAATAGCAAATCCTTCTCTTGATTCTACTAAACTCTCTACAAATCTCTTAAATAAGATTAAGTTTTTACGAAAAGAATCCTTTGAATCAAATCTCTTTCAACCTTGTTCAAATCCGCATATAAAGAGATGGCCTCCGAAAGAACCCTTCAACACGAAATCCCCGATCCTCATTGATCTGCTGAAAAGCAAGCACGAGTTAGTTAACATGAACAACTACGACTGGTTATAGTCTACGAAGAATATGCTACTTGCTGGAAAAAGCTTGGCATTGAGCTCGAGAATGGTGAAATAACCAACTGATAACTTACTCTATAAATATGAGTATCTAGTTGATGAAAAGATTCTTGGGTCTCGGAAAGGTCTGAAGCGAAAATGCGAAAAGATATCTCAGAAGAAAGGTTTAAACCGAAAGCCAGAACTTGAAAAGAAATGCTTGTCGTCAGATAACACACCAAAGAGTTCATCAATTCTCGGATATCTGCCAGGCATTAATTCGAACTAATAAAAGCGGATGAACTGCATCAATCTTTTGCCAAAAGAACTAAACTCTTGAACAGTAGACTCAGCAAGAGAAAGTGCTTTCGGAAATGCTTTGCGACTAATGCGAGAAAGCCTTAGCGATGAACTCATAAATGTGCCAAGAATGGTGAAAAGCCTGACCTGCAACCATGAGGGAATAATGAATGTCGATTTCCAATCTTGGTAAAGAGCTACAGCGATGAAGATATTCAAATCATCTCAAGTCTGAAAAGAAACAAAGAAAGGGCTAAAGATTCTTGAAAAAAAATGGCCCGATGATAAGGTATCTGAAAGATTCTTGAACCTATAGCAAAAGGAGTTGTTGGTTCAAACATCATCGAGGAATCTTCTCTTGAACAACCCAAAGCCACGATGAGTGGTATTCCCAGTGTTTGGCGATCTTCGATGGAAGCATACGTCTAAAAATGCGGAAGAGCGTTCTCACGATCAATCTCGCTTCGAACTGACCCACAACAACCACAAACACAACAACTTTACTTGACCACAGTGGTTGATGAAATGGTAAATAACTCCATTTGAATTACGGCCATCGTTATCTTTGAAAAGAAATCTGTAATTGAAGCGGGTTCTGACTCAGTAGAGAGGGATCAAGCGAACATCTACTCGGAATGATCAACTTGAGGCACACGAGTTACATACTCGAGAAAGGTGTGAAGTACGGAAACTTGAACAAAAGAAGCTACCCAGGACAAAGACGACGATGTATAGAAAGGTCTGCAAGTTCGAGACCAGTGTTCAGGCGCTCGGGTAAATGGTAGTTTCTTTCTTACCTTGTGAAAAATTTACTTTATAATCTTATTTTACTAGAATTTCTTTGTTGCAATTTTGGGTTGGCTTGTGAGGAAACAAGGGAAAGTACAGGAAGCTTGCCTCGAATCTTTTTGAAAAGGCCAACTTGACCCTCGGCTCTTGAAATCTGAGGCTATCACGGTGATGATTCTTCAAGAGAACAATTTTTCGGTAAAAATGTTTATTCTCATCCGTCATTCGTCTTCTAACGGGGCTCCAAGCGGGATGGAAGAAGATAAAGCCGGTAGGAGAACCGAAACCAACAGGTTTTTTAGAAGGAACACATCTTGAGCCTTCCCAAACTTTGAAGGTATATGACAATCAGTATGATATTCTTCATCTTGGGATTCCTTTATCTTCTAATGATACTTTCTTACAGGCTATTTAGATGAAATGCAGGGGATAAGTTACGACTTCCCGCATCAATATAGAATTGATGAAACTGACATCTCGAAGAACACGAAGCGCTTTGAAGTTTACGAGAAAACGAATCTGAGCTTCCTTTTGAGGGGTAAGTAGCCTGAATCAGAGATTCATTAAAGCATGTTGTAGATTCTTTCAAATATTTCCCTCATTATTAACTTATAGGGTTCCAGAAAAAAGGTTGCTGAGCGGACTTGATCTCCATCTCAATGAGATATGGGACACCCGATTGACCACCGATGAACAATGTCGAGCACGAAGTGCCTCGGGTAACTCCGGAAACCTAAACTACACTTCTGCCGGATATCTGCAAAAGGTTTTGGGCTCACTCGAGCTCTTTCTTCGAGGCTCAAAGCGGATTCTGGCGAGGTTCCATTAAAGAAGCGGGACCTACTTCACTTCTTAATACACCGCGAAGCATATTGATAGCGAAAATGGCGAGATAAGGTACTTTCAGTCTCTACGAATGTTAGAATCATACGATCGATAATAACGATTGGTATTACGAGCTCTTGACACTGAAACATATGTCGACAATCATTCCCTCTGAGAATGTCCTCTGATTCATTCTACTCATGGGACTTTCGGAGAGTAGGCGGCGTAGTTTGATACATGCCTTTGAGCGGGCGGGATGGTGGGACAAGATTCTGAGGATGGCATTGAGCGGTCTACCCCAGACTACTGCGATTTATACAGACAGAAAAGAAGTTAATGGGAAGATCACTATCCAGGAAGTAGTCAATCTTGTGTCACGAAGATGATGAGAGGAAGAAATGAATGATACTTTTGATGATATCAACGACCATCACGAAAGGATGATAATGACAAGGATGATGATGATGCCTACTGCGCGGGGGAATGGGAGGAATTTCACGGGAAACAATGCCTCGAAATTGGCGAAAAAACCAAAAGCGAGAAGACTACGAAATCTACATTCTTCATCACGCAATCTACTAATCCGTCTTCTAACAACCACTTTATGGAACCACTACGACAATGGTTGAAGCTTTGAAAACTAAATGGGAAATACTAAACACTCAAACTGAATACGCTCAACTCAGGACAAGCTGTGGAAGAGAACAGGCTCCATCTTCAGCTGGAAGATCAAATAGCTAAATCCGGGAATACAAAGATTGATCAACTACAGATCTATACTTAGAAGAAGCCGGTGTACTAAAGTTAAAATACAGGATGTTGTGCAAAAAGATCACCAAGAACTCATCTGAAAGAAGTATAAAATCGAGCATGATGCTCATTGCCATCTTGAAGATACCATCACCTCCCCACGCGTAAAGGAAAGAAACCAATCTGCAGGATGGTTCTTTGGACTCAAATCTAATCCCGATGAAAATGTAGAGGATAGAAGATCCTTTTCGGATGATGAAGAAGACAGGGCTTTGTGGCTTCCATAATAGACATTTGGCGGTTTCTCATGAAAAGAGTTGATTGCTACGTGCAATATTCAACAAGTATAGCAAACATCTCCATGAATACATGACAGTGCAATCTTTGGCTTTCTGAACAAAGGAGATGTCTTCCTGAACAAAGGTAAATTGCCTCAAATCCCCTCACAAATAGAAATTCAACTGAGCTCATTACCGACAAGCTAACATAGTCATTTCTCGGAAAGACCTGGAATGATAAGGTAAATCTTTAAGCTGAAAAAAGCTTTCCAAGAGCCGATTTTAACATGAAGCGAGATGCATCCTAGGCCATTCATTTGATCTTGATAAGGACAATGGACCTCCGAAACAAATCGAGAATTCAAGGCAGACTGAAGTTAGTCACGCCTATAATTATTTACAAGGGGTACGGCTCTCTCACCAGTTCCTTTTGTAGAGTTGAGTCGACTGACAATGACTAAGGGGGAAGAAAGTACAAATCTGGATACCGAAGTCGAGGAGATGGGAAGAAGGAGATGAAACAAGAAGAAATACGGAGGTAGTGCGGCTCGGAAAGGAAGAAAAAACTTCCGATACATGAGATCAATAGACCCTCCTCAGCCCGAGCCTTTGCAAATAGTATTACTTCGACGAACGAAAATGATAACAAGAACTGGCAAACATCAAAGATGCAAGAAACAAGGAGAAGGCGAAGTTAGAGTTGATGAATGTACGAAGAAGAAGAAAAAGGTCAAATCCAAGTCGAGCGATGAAATTGTAAACCTCTCTGAGATCTAATCTCTTGATGATGATGAGAAAGCGATGAAGAAGATGAAGCTCCTCTTCACGGAAAAGGAAAATTGAAAACTGGCGGGCCCACTTGTTGCCAAAGCCACTGGCTAAAACACCCTCTCCGGAAGCCTAAGTCTACTCCGGGGTGGTGGTTCTTCAAGCAACAACCCCAAAGAGAATTCAAGGCAGAAGAACGGTAAAGGCGAAGCAAGACAAATCAGCTTCCACTCGAGCGAAATAGGTATGTGAGTATGGCAGTGTGATTCCTCACCATGCAGGTGCATCAATCAAAAGAATGGCTATTGGATTACGGAACTTAAGCATCTATTGGTAAATTCAAGATTTCGGAGCCGATCCATAACAACTATTGTGGCATGGAGAAGATAAACTGCCTTGATCAACACCCAGTCACCTTCAAGCGTAGTTGGATTTTGAAGTTGTCAAGAAAGTGACCGTGAAGAGGACTCATTGATTGTCCGTATGGAAAGCTTCCGGGATCGTGTACAAGTCTGAATATCGAACGAGCCTGAAGACCAAGACTGTTGTGAGACATATAGATAGTTCTATCGTAGTGATACAAAGGGTGACGTCGATGTAAGAAGATTGTCACGAATATGGCTTCGGATATCGGAATAGGCTTGTCACAGAAGTGGGGAAAATACTATAGGTCAACATTTGTCGAGAAAATCCTACCGGAAACTTCTGGTGAATACGTGGATTTGCCGAGGAACCTGCGAGATGCGTCGAACTCTTCTATATGATTATTACGATGACGACAAAAGGTTTGGAATGAGAGAATTGCAGTGATCCATAGAACTATTAGAACTTGAAGATTGAAGACTTGAAGACTAGTACATTCGGATGTTACTTGGAGCTTAATTTATCTGTTGTCCTAATTTACTATATAGTTTGTATTT